>SMGT01015880.1:65665-89762 GCA_004794575.1 Lanistes nyassanus | reverse complement strand
GAGTGTGGTGGTTTTTTTTTGGTACATGAAAACCATCAGCTGACTTTAATAACTTTAGTCTGTTGTGAGAACTATAAAGGATCCTAGAACTGGTTATGAACAACTTCAGGTGGAACGCATTTCCCACTTGCCAAAGACAAGCACAAAGCACTACAGATGCACCATGAGGTGTGCGCCCACTGCTTACTGTATGACTGAGGTTGTGGTCCCTCAGCATCCATCTAAACAATGTTCATATTTATCTTGCAGTATTGTCAGTGATTTTCCGCGTTTTGTGGCTTACAGCATGAAAGTATTTAACTTGCCTTTTCAAAGTTTTGTCTGTTACTTCACCTTTATGTCTGGCCATCACTGTATTCATTTTTTCCTAACTTCCTCTTTATTTTTTTCCCCCTACTGTGAAAGTGATCCCATTTTTCAGGAGGTTTGTTGCATTCCTTTGTTGTCAATCCTATCTACCTAAATCTCCCCACCCTCTCTGTGGAAGACCTTGGCAGAACCAGAACTCGTCTGAACAGTCCTAGATTTTTGGAACTTCTTTCTGCCATCTGACTTTATGGAGTCTCAAAAAGAAACAACGAATCAGTTACTGTGTTGCAGTTCAGCTTGATTTGTGCTGGTTGACATTTCTGTGCTTCACTGATACATATTACCCATTTGGCTTTATTTTCTTTTGCAGTCCTTACATAACCTGAAAGCCCAATTTTTCGTGGGGGGAAAAACCTTGTTGGAGAGCAGACTAGATCATGTGCAATAACAGTGCAAAAGTTAAATTTTGTGTTGGGTCCAAAGATATTATATAAAAGTAATTTTATTGTTTGGCTTGCATGTGCACCTTTGAGATTAAAATTCCTTTGAAGGCCTTTTTGTAACCAGATAAATTTGCATTATAGTTCTTCAGAAATGACCATTATTGGCCACATACAGTGGACTGAGTTTAAGAAATGCTGTGAAGATCAAGAGAAAAGTATTTGTGATGTAAACTGGTGTAGAACCTGAAGAAATTATGCTTGATATTTGGTTTGATGGGTTTTACCAGAATGCTGATTTTGCTTTATTTTTGTGTCAGCTTGCTCAGAATCTCATTGAACTCAAAATATTTCTGCAGCTGGAGTTTTGGTGAACTGGCTTTATGTTTCTCTCTGTTCTTTTTGTTTGTTTGGTCCAAAGGATATTATATAAAAGTAACTTTACTGTTTTGCATGTGTATGCACTTTTGAGATTAAAATCCTTTTAAAGGCCTTTTATTAACAAGATAAATTTGCATCATAGTTCCCTAGAAATGACCACTACTGGTCATGTTTGGTTGATTAGGTTTAAGAAATGCTATAAAGATCAACAAACAGGTATTTTTGATGTATGCCGGTGTAGAACCTAACCAGATTATGCTTGATACTCATTTTGAGCGAGTTATACTAGAATGCTGCTTTCACTTTATTTTGATTTTTTCCCTCATTTTTGTGTCCACTTGCTTTGAATCTCGTAGAACTAAAGATTTTGGAAGCTTAAGGTTTTGGGAACCGTTTTTGTTTCTTTTTTGTTTGCTTCTGATTGGTTTTGTGAAAAGCTATGATCTCAACAAATGAATCTTTTGCTGTGATCTTCATGAAAAATGTTGTTAACAGGTTTGTCCCGAGTGAATTTCTTAAAATGTTATATCATTGAAATATTTTAAAGGTGATTGAAACATAAAACTTGGTGATGGTAGTATGAAGCAAAGCAAGGCATAAGAAAGTTGTTCCCTCCATCATGTAAAAAAGGAGAAAAGAGAGACTCAGGCAAACAAGAAATATAAAGCAATAAAATAATTGTAAAATGTTTACCTTAATAATTAAAGCAATGAAATCCTTGAGTACACAGTTTTTTTTAGTATTGAAAGAACAAAATGAATGTAATTAATTCGTTGTCCTTGGTATGCTTCCTAAAAATATAAGTTTAATGTCTGCTGATTCAAAATTGCAAGCATATTTTGTCTTCAGTTTATTTTAAGGATTTTATTTTCACGAACATGTTAAATATAAGAATTTATATGTACTGTTGCATTCATCGTATTGTATTTATCGGACTCAGGTTATTGTTTCCTTTTGTGCATTTGCTGGATCTTTTTTAATGAGTCCTGAATTTTGAAGAATCTGTTTTAAAATATATACCAGATAGACATGTGTTTGGTAAAAAATGGATTTCTCAGTGTTTGCAATCTCGAACTAAATGCATTTTCTATCTAAATGCATTCAACAACTTGGTGAGAACATTTGAGATGGTTTATGAAGGTGGAGGGGTTTGAAGGGGTATGCCTTTTAGACAAAGAAAAGTACAGTTACTTGAACTTTTTGAGGATATGATTAGTTTGTTAGGAAGTTGTGGAGACACGCTCAGATGTTAGTGCTCAACTTTAATGAATGATAAGATAAATTGGAATAAGTAGTTTAACGTAAAACTTGTAGCATTATATTAAAGCTTTTTTTGTTTTTATGGGGGGGTATTTCTGCCTGCATTATAAATTTGGAATCCTGTGAAAGTATAACACCTGATAATCCAGGATATTTGTGAAGCCTGTTGATGAGAAATTGCATGTTCTTGTCTATCACGTCCAATGTACACAGTAGTGGCTGCATGAGTTCATGTGAACACATGCACACACAATGAGGAAGCCAACAGTTTGACTTCAATTTTTATTTCCTGTAGTTATGTTTTGTTGGCAGGCCTTTTTCTTTCGGCATGCCATTTCAACATATCTCCCCCAGTGGTCATGATTTGTTGCTGTTCCTACTTTTATCGCAGTTATCTTTGTCCTCTTTTCAGAGTTGGTGTGAAAGTTGTTGGTTTTGGTCCAGAATGGATTGAGAACACTTTGTGGGTGGGTGGGTGACTGTCTAAACACGTGAGAGTGCATGCATGGATGGATACCAAACACTTCTGTATACCTCTTCTATGCATGCTTATTATGGTGTTGTACTAAGATGAACATTTTAGTTTATTACATTGAGTTTTACATGCCTCATATTTTAGGGGTATTATTAGATATACTCATTAGTGTTATGTATAAAATTTTCTGATATTATATAAATCTGCTTGAAAGATTTTATGAAGTTTTGAGTTTTGAAACACCAGATCCCCACTTACAATATTAAAATCTGTGCATTTGTTGAGAACACATTTGTTGATAACACTAGATTAAAAGAGTTTCTATTGTCCCAAAGAAAATTGTGTTTTATATTATGTACTACTAAGTGTTGGCTTGTCAAAAATCCAAGTTTATTTACTGCTTAACATCCTAGATATGGACTGCATAGACTTAAAACAAATGTAGAGCCACTTTCTTCTGTTTCTGGTGTAACTGGCCACAATGTCACAAGTAGCAAGGACCAATTACCAGTGCATGCCGTGAAGTTACAAAAGTATTTATTTTATGTGGGCTCAATCCTGATGTAGGCACTCACTCATACAGGCGTCCTCAACCTAATCTAAACAACACTGAAGGCACGAGGTACAAAAAGACAGAATTTAACACTGAGACCCCCCCCCAAACAAAACAAAATGAATATGAATTATTACAGACAAAAACCCATGACCTAACTCCTAAGCAGACGCATGCACACGTGGTAACTCACAATGGATGATAAAGTTAAGGAAAAACAGGAAAGGAAGCAAAGAGGGACAATAGAAAAAGGAATTGAAGGAAAGAAGATTTGAGAAGAGAAGGAAAAGAGGACTGGGGAAGAAAAAAATGGTGGGAAATAAATCAGTAGAGGGGAAAAAAGAAAAAGTGGCCCTGTAACCAAATGCAAGATTCCACATGTAACTCTCATGACTGCACAACCTTGTGATCAACCGAGTTTCTCAATCTAGAAAATCAACCTTACACAATGCTGATCCTTAATTTATGAACCAAAATATTGATAAATAAAGACAAAGATTCAATGATCATTCCCCCCCCCCACCCATCTCTTTAAGCATTGCAGTAGTACTGTCTTGCATGTTTACAACATTTTAGAAAATCCCATTTGATGTTAAGCACAGCGTAAACATGTCAAAACCATTTACACTACACACTTCTATCGCTTACATTGTAGCAATTTACCATTTAACAATAAAATGTAGTTGCCAGCACAAACACGACCACGAGGCTTGCAATCCAGTGCAGCCAGCCAAGGTGACTTGTCTGGGACACACGGAGAAGAAAACCCTGAGGACTAGGGGTGGGATGCACAACAAGTGATGGCAGTTTGAAACTGCTGGGAAGGTTGAAACATTGTTGCCAACTACACATCAGCAATCCGCGATGCACGGACACAACCAGCAATGCAGTTCTCAACTAAACGATGTTGCTGCCAACTTTAGTACCAAGCTATTTTTAGCCAGCATAATCCGCACCCTGAACACATCGAATTTGTCTACTTCCCCTTCCTTCTCCCAAGCATCATGGACCATGCCACAGCGGGAAAGCTTCAGAAAAAAACCAACTTGTCGGACAAGGAAAATAGCATTTTGGTCATGGAAGCTGGGGAAAGGTATCGTTATTCTGACCCAGTCTGGAAAGACCAGCGATCTGCAAGAATGAAAAAAAAAGGTCTGGAAACAGATTATCAAAGCAGTCCACATGGTAGGTGGTAATGGGAGGGAAGAAACCTCCATCATAAAGCGTCGGAAAGATCTCCGTGATGGAGCAAAAAACAAGCCCAAATATGATGAGAACCAGATTCTCAAAATCATGGGGAACAGTGCTATAATCAATGGCACTGGTAAGCATTTTTCTGTGAATTTTTATGAAGTATATTATTAATTTATGTTATGATTTATATAGTTAACATTATTTTAGGCATGATTAAGCTGGCATGTCATCTTAGTACAGCTTATTTCATATGCCACATCCATATCACTGTTAGCAAAAATATGTCCACAAACTGTATGTGAATCACGACAATTTAATTTACCATGGAATCTTCAATTTGCTTGGCCAGGGGATCACTCTAATTCAAGAAATTCATGCATTCTGTTTGATACATTGAATATTTTGATCTTCCACAAGGGAATAAATTTGACAAAGTGCTGTGTGATATTTGTCTTCAGATCAAGTACCGGTAATCAACAGTCTGTATGTTTCAGTCTGGGGATGCATTTGCTATGGCTCTGGATGCTGGTGACCCCCTCACAGTCAGGGGGTATGAAAGGTACACACTGTTTAGTTATTCTTTTTCAGAAAGGTGTACTTGTATTTATATTATAAAGTGAATATGTGAGACCCTGATCATCAGCTGGCATATACAGTAATTTCATATGTGCATTTATTGAGTTAAACATGGAGATTTATCATTACAGTCTCAAGTTGTTTTGTTGCTGATAATGTTTGAAGACACATAGCTGTACATTTGTGCGATTTACAAAGCATAAAAAATATATAAGGGTTTAACACATCCCATCATCTACTAAGTTCCCCCTTACTTCTTTTGTCCGGCCGCCTTGGCCGACCATCTTTTTTGCAGCCAAGTACTTATTTTATTCGTTGTCTGTTTGTGTCGTCATGACAAAGGGTTAAAACCCCAAAATGTCAATGTTTTGTAAATTTTCGATGGGCTAAATTTTACTGCTCTCATTTGTACCCATGTTATTGCAACTAAGTGATCACAAGGAATAAATGATGTAGAAGACCAGAGGCATTACAAGAATATGACTTGGTATGACTAAAAGTAAAGACTTTAAATTCCATGTGAATTTTTGTTGTTGTTGGAAGGATGTGATGTTGCCATGCTGCCAGATCCAGTCACTGTGAAAAGCAAATCTAAGATCACAGCAACACCTCTCAAGCCTCATACAGACTTCACATGGATCATCAGCTATGGGGTCTTTCGAAGTTTTGCTTCGGATGCATGCACATAAGCATGTCAGCCTCCTATGTGACTAAAGTCTGGACTGCCACCAGTAGCTTGTAAAAATATAGGAAGCTACCAGTAGCCTGTAAAAACACAAACGTCAAACATTTGTAGGTTGACTTGTTTTCCACTTTGCTTTTCCTTTTGATATAATGAAAGTAAGCTGCAGTCCTTTCAACAATGTTCCTACAGTTCTTTCATCCTGTGCTGGTTCACAGTTCCCAGTTTGTGTTTTTACAAATATAGACAAGTATATTTATCATCGTGTTGTTTTACTGTTCTTTAATGAGAACTAGAACAGCAGTATAAAAAACAGAACTTGTGCTCTCTTACCAAGTTTGGGTTTTATGCAATATGCTGCTAAGAAAACCCTGTGTTGGAAAAAATAAGTTGGCTTCTGAACAGGGCTGAATGGGTGTCTCTGATTGAGCACCAGTGTAAGTGCAAAGAAACCCTGTTTAATGAAACATTGCGAAGACCATTAGTTAACAAGAAATAGTGACCAAATATACATATCCTTGAACACAAGTTGTCAAATTACAGATAGTAAGACATTTTTAAACAAGGGCATTAGTATATGGCTTAAAGGTATGAACCTACTTTACATAAACATCCATATTATTAAGAACACATCAAAGTAGGCTCACAAAAATGGAAAAGTGAAGCTAAGTGCAGAACGATTCAGACTATGGCCATGTTCTGTCCAAAAACTGACAACCAAAACAAAACAAAAGGAAGTGGAGAGGCTATTACTAGGTGATTGATGTGAGCAGACAAATCCTTTATGTCCTTGTCGTCAACATTAAACTCGTATAATGTATTGTACTTACGTATAAAATGTTTTTTTTTGTTGAGAAAACAGAAGCTCCATTTGGACAGGTTACAAAAATTCCCACTGCTAGAAGCAAAAGTTGTACCCAGGTAAGATGTACAATAACATTTTATATGTTTTGATGGTCACGCAAATAAAAAGTAACTGAACATTAAACAGCCGGTGAATGTTTGCCTGCATCACAAATGGTTCAGTCAACATCATGAAGATTAGAGTTTGTTCAGCACCTAACATTGCAGCTATAAGTATGTTCAGCAGACCCTTAAGAACCAGATCACAATTTCTCTTCAATGTATCACATGTTTTCCCAAGGCTTTTAACTCAGTTTCCACTTATCAGACATCAAACCAAACTCTCAGCTCCCAACTGCCAGTGCCGCTTTCGGATGCCAAGTTTTTTAAGGAGATCATCAATGCGTCCGTCCCATGCTGCCTTGTTTTTGCTGTATAAGTTAAGATAAATACCCAGCACAACAATAAGGCCTGACCATAAGTACCTGTAAAAGGAAAACGGGGTGAGGGAAATTCATTATTATGCAGGCACTTGTAACCAAATAGAAACAGATAAAGCAAACTACAAACAAAGCTGCTTGCAAAAATAATGTTGTACATTTAAAGCGATCAATGAATTTGGAGTTAGTGCACATTTATGGAAACCGCCAACATAAAACTTTCTCATGAATATGTGCAATGGGGCATGTCAGACATGCTGTAGGGCAACTTATTATAAAATGTCCTTTAAGTGCAGTCACCCGTTTCTTTTCTCTTGTCCTTTAAGCATTTAATCAAAGAGATGGAAAAAATATTAACTCCAAAAGCTATACAATAGCTCCCATCAAACAGTAAAATTCTGAGGTTTTATATTTTTATTCTTGCAAAAGAAGTACCCAGATAAAAAGCTAGATCCTTCTTACTGGAATGTAAAAGGCTTTGTGAAGAAGATGAAAGACAGCACAATTGTTACAGCCTTCCTACATGTTGTTACTGCAAATAAATAAATCAGGTTAAATTTAACATCTATAACAAGTACAACAGATACGCAAACCACTCCATATTTTAAAGTAGAGAGTGTTTTACCTGAAGTCTACACTTGGCTGTAATAAAATCTTACAATAAATATGAACATCAAATGCAAAGAAATAATAAAATCTCAGTGACAGCAATTTTGTATCTGTGTAAGATGACAAGAATCATATTCATGGCTTCTTGTATCTGCGTAATATCAGAAGTGTGATAAGAATGATATTTATGGCTTTTTGAATCTGTGTAAGAAATATAAGAATGATACTCATGGCTTCTTGTATTTGCGTAATGCAAGAAGAATGATAACAATATTCGTGGCTTTGTCATCAAAATTAAAACAAAACCCCAACCTGTTACAGCAATGAGAGCGCCAAAGGTTTTAACAAATGTCAGCACTATATTCACACCCAAGTAGCCAGTCAAGGAGAAAATCACAGCATAACCATAGGTTTCCACCGGGTGCTGAAACAGAAAGAATTGTCTTCAAGATCCAACAACTACTGGCACAAGGGCAGAGTCTAACAAAAGGACAACTGCCAGTGCAGTCTCTGAAAAACAATGAGAACAATCGCTCACTTTATTACTGCAAAATTATTCTCATACCCATTCAAGTTTTAGATGTCTATGTTATCTATGCTTACTAAGTATTGGTCTTATAATACTGTACAAGAATAGGAAAGAATATGAAATAGATCAAACGTCTCCGAACCCAGAAGCTTTAAACTAGTTACAAAGTCCATTTGAAATAACTAGTGTCTTGCCTTTTGACAAAACTGGAAAGCAGGTAAAAGGCCATCAGTCACAGCCAATCCAACAAGAATGTATAGAAATCCTATTCCATGTGAGAACAGCACCTGCCAAAAAACACTTGCATGAAAGATGTTGATAAAAATGATTTCACAGGAATGTGACATCTACGCATACATGCCTATGAACCATACAACACACTTAAAAAGTGCGAAAATGGAAGCATGCTTTTGGATGCTTGCCTATCCACATGTAAACCTCACTAAAGAAATATACTATTATTGGATAGAAACAAGCAAAAACCTTTGGAGGAAATGCTGTTATTTTATCTGCAAGTAGCTTGCTATGCACAACCTGTGAGATAAGTGTATATATGTTCTGAAAATAGGACTCCACACATGATTCACGCTGACTTGGTGATGAGTATTTTACTATTGTAACAGACAAGAGATAAAGGGCTGGTGAGAGGGTGGAGAAGAGAGCAGTAGCGAAGAATTCCAGAATTTACTGATCCACTTTTCTTGAAAAGTCTGGGAAAAATTCTAGCTTATTTTGGCCCTCTCTCTGACATTTTACCTTAAAAACTAAAATTTGAAAACAAGGGCAGACTACCATTTCTGTATTTGATGATCCGTACTGTTTCAAAGTTTTTTCTTGCACATTACCAATGGCGCCATCAGCGCACAAGGCCAGGGAAATTAGAACCACGCCTGAAACAAACCATCATGCAGACAAAACCAGCTCAAAAACATTTCTGTTCATGGATCTTTGTTCCACTGCACTTTTTTATACTTTAACAGAAAGATGATAAGGTAACCTGTTAGCCAGTAATTGTTCTTCAGCCATGTTTCAAGCAAAATCTGATCTGGAAATCGCTCTAAATTTGTCATGTCTACTTCAACTGCAAAGAGATCTGCTACAGCCAGCAGAAGACAGACAGGTACTTACCATACAGGTTGAAGTTGGGCTGCACAGTGCTGTCTGCCAAGGTGAATAGAATCAGTCCTAGGCTCATGCATATACAGGCTGCCACATCATAAATGCTGAATCGCTTACCTGTGACAGTGGAAACAACACTGGTTCTTCTATGTTCACAAAAGGCTATTATCTGCGTTTAATCAAAGGCCTGTCAAAATCCAGATGAAAGAAAGCTCCAAGTTGCTGGCTGACTTTCTTTTCTGGAAAATTATAAAGGGATCACCATATATTGGCACGCTCGGCTGAATTTACAGTTACTGTGACAGAAGAGACTGACGGCACATGCCAAATGCGTATTTTTGTCACTCACACTACTGTGACATCATAATCTTGATCTCCTTTCATTCACCAGTTGACAATGTCAATTTTTGAAGATTTATTAATATCTCGTAACAAAATGTAATTCGTACTTACACACAGTATTTTGTAATATGATACGCTAAGCTTATATGTTTTATGTTTTACGAGAAATCTCCGATGTTGTAAATCTTTTCAGTTAAAATTTGGACTGCTGGTTTCACATGTTATTTTAATAAACTTTAATTACCACTTTGATGTTTTGTCAGATTAATTGAAGCTGTTATTTGCTGTCATGAAACGCACCGAGGCACGCCGTGGACAAACAGGTGCATTCATGACCAGCTTACCCTGTATAAGTATCCCTCCAATCAAAACTGGTATGAGCTTGCAGCACTTGAAAATGACCTGGGTGGGGTAGTTGAGGTACCCTACAGATGTGTTGGATAGCCCCATGGTGGCCACAGTCAGAAATGCCAGCAACAGGTATGTTTTCAGTGGGGTCCTGAACAAACACAGAGACATATTCATTCCTGGCATGTATTCCTTACAGAATTCAGCTACCACCACAATCACCAACTATTAGAAGATGAACATGAAGATGATGATGATGGCGATGGATTTGATGAGTATTTCGTTTAGTCCTCTTTCCTCCTTGTGGAGAATAGGGCTTTGACTGTTGTCCCCTCTACGTTCTGCGGTCTCTGGCGCTCTTTCCTGCTCCTTTCCAAGATAGGTTGATGGCTTTATGATCTTCCATTAGGCTCCATGTCCAGCTCTGTTTTGGGTGTCCCCATCTTCGCTTGCCTTGCAGGTTCCAGTCTAGCAACTGCTGAGTGACACTTGAAGCCTCTTTCCTCAAGAGTTGATGAGGATAACTATGATTTTAAGAACGTTTCCTTTTACTTCTCAAGGCTAACAATTTTGTAACAAGGTTAGATTTTTCCCACTATGTGCCGAGTACCATAAAATTAAATGTACTTGATCTGAACAGGTTACGGGAGGAAGGCAATGTTGGGGTAATTCTAACCCATGTGTTGCAAACTTACTTGCGACTTTTGTCCTCCTTTAACTGGAGCTCTCCAATGCCTATAAACACATAGCAGGCAAACTGGACCAGCGTTAGGTACCAACCAAAAGGCTGAAACCCCTCCAGTTTGAAAATGAGCTCCTGTAAGAAACAGGGGACAAATTAAAAGGCAAGTTGCACCAGCCTTACTCATCAAGTGGTGTCGATGCTGTCAGGGACCATAATTACAATAACGAACCTGCCTGGCACTGTGTGGGCTACATATGTAAGTGGATAACTTTACTGGAAAGAGATGAATGGGCACCTAAAAACGACATGGTGGCCCACACTAAACAGTGAAAAATGAGCTACAAAGTATGAGCATGACCTGTGAAATGGCAGAGTGACTGGCCAAAGATAGGCTTGAGTGGAAGAATTTAGTTGTTGCATTAAGCACCAGTGGGCATATTACTGGTTGAGGCTAAACACACATGAAGCTTATGCTAAAAGAAAGTGGATGTTACAATAAAATAACAAAAAATAAAAGTAACAACCTCCCTTCACCCAGCACAAGCAAACTAAATATCTTCCTTGATCTATTCAGCAAACCAAAAGGGCCTTGATGGCTCAGTGGTAGAGCTACACACACTCCTATGCTGAAGGTTGAGTTCAAATCCAGCAAATGCCAAGGACTATAATTTATATATAATGAGATTAAACACTGTGCAGACTCTATCATAGTATCAGTGACCACCCCCACAGCCACCAAACATTACCTTGTCTATTTTTACACAGATCACCCTACTGCAGCTATTAGTTTCGTGAAGGTTTCAGTGAATAGTTTAGTAGCAGGACCCTACTCCCATCCCACAGAGTGTAATCACCATGAGGTGGAATCATTTTAGCTCTCAGATTCAGTACTCAACTTCTCCCTCTTTATGCTGTCTGCTGCTGCCTCAGGCTTGCTGTATGAGCGTATCAATTCCCAGTGTCTGTCTTGCTGTATGAGCGTATCAATTCCCAGTGTCTGTCTTGCTGTATGAGCGTATCAATTCCCAGCGTCTGTCTTGCTGTATGAGCATATCAATTCCCAGTGTCTGTCTTGCTGTACCAGCGTATCAATTCCCAGTGTCTGTCTTGCTGTATGAGTGTATCAATTCCCAGTGTCTGTCTTGCTGTATGAGCGCATCAATTCCCAGTGTCTGTCTTGTGGTGAGCGTATCAATTCCCAAACAGTGTCTGTCTTGCTGTGGTGCAGTTTGTTGTTAGTCGGGATGTATCCTCAATCTCATTATAATTGATCTATGGTTCACTACAACTCAAAAGCCACTTCTCAGGCTGTTCATAACTGGCTTTACCAACACCATGCATAGGATATATTCAACATCAATAAAGAGCAGGTACGAAGAGGCTCTTCAAAACTCCACCTCCCCAAACCACACAGTACAGTAAATACACTGTTCTAATATCATAAAGGTTTACAAAAGAATTGAAAAGAAACTGTATTGGTGATTACTGTGCACACAGACAAGGCTTTGCTACAGCTGTTCAACACAAATGAATCTTCAGTGTACACATGGCACATATATTATGGTCAATATGGTGTAACGTTTTGTTCTACTCTGTAAGTCTGTCTGCACCACCTGCCATGCACAGGTGTTGCACTGACTCAAATGAATGCTTCGCTAATGCTGTCTGCACACCCAAAGCCTAGTGTGGGAAAAAAAAACGTTTAAACAAAATGAAAAAGGACATGTATCAGAAAGGATAATCAACTGGCTGAAAGTTTAGATGTTTACCCTGATCACACTGGCAGGCTGATTAGAAAGACTGCTCAACTGCACATTTACCAAAGGCACATACACAAAATCAACACTATTTGTATATCCCTACCCCCCCCCCCCACCCCTGCACCAACTCCATTGATCTTGCAGCCTAGTGGACAACAGCTGTGAAGAGCCAGTAGGATCCATTTAACAAGTTCGTGCCATAAAAGTTTAAATGATAAGACCTGGTCTAGAAGGTGGGTATCAACCATGTGTTGCCACATTTTGTGACTAATATACCTTTTTTTAAAAGTACTTCCTGTTGGAGTGATAAGCTAATATACCTGACAAACTGCACAAGTCTATGTCACCTTACAGAAATAACAATACAATTATTTAAAGGCTGGGTGGAAATATGTTGTTTTCTCTTTTTCATGGTTACATTTACTTGCTGAAAAGAAAAGGTAACAACACGATGAGGAGAAAACATCACTTTAACATCTCTGCAAGATTAGGGATTGACTGAGCGATTCAGTACTGAGAAGTTGCCTGGCTGTGTCAGTCAAACTATCGCTACTGACTGCTATAAAAAAAAATCAGACTGACAGTGACAGAACCAAAAAGTGAGATTGAAAAGGTAGAACAGAAGGCAAACAGATGGACAGAGGCAGACTTTCAGTTAGAGGTGAAAGAAACAAAGATGGATGATTTGATGGATAAAGACATTGAAGGAAAAAGCACAGAGAGACACAGCAGTGCATTTAGTGTTTACTCACCTGCATGTAACCATAGATGAGAAAAAATGCAAAGGTAGCAACAGTCAGTGAGACAAACTGTGAAGTGCGAGACAGGTGGCTCAGGTCGAAGCACAGCAGGTGGACAGACTCTGTCCTGTTAGTGTCTGCACTGGCCTTGGAATCGCCCATGTTTATGGTCAATATGACATCTTTGCTGCCTTTCTGTCGCAAACCATCATGGGGCTGGCTAAACCTTGACATGTCCTCCTGAAGAGCTGCACCCTGGTCTGTGCACCTCAAAACCTAGGACATTTTTATTAAGAAGATTATTATAAGAAAGAAAGAAAGAAAGAAAGAAAGAAAGAAAGAAAGAAAGAAAGATCCATGATGTAAGGAAAATAACATGGAAACACTTAAAGCATAAACTTTTGGAAAAAGTAATCCTATACAGTGTATTATAATCAATGTTAACACATTTTATACATCCCCAGAGATTCTTTGAAAAGTTTTATATACATAAGGAGGGGTTAAGGAAGGCAGCAGGGTTACAGCACTGGCATCAGTGACTGCTGTTATGCAACATGGATGGTTGACTGCCGCACACTACATAGTGGTGTTGTAAAAACACCCCTCAATTCCAAAACCACCCACCTATTAATGTATATCTGAATCCTTACAGGGCTGGGGAAAGAAAGGCAGTGACGAAAAGAAAATGGTGCCTAAAGAAATTTGTGGTTTTAACACTTTCTTCTCCAACATCTGCAGAGTTACAGGAAGCCCTTTAAATCACAATCCACCATGGAAACAATTTTTAAATATTTAAGACTTCACAGCTTGGTGCTATTTAAATGACAGAATCAATAACCATAGCAACTAAACAAAAATTTTAAAAAAGGAAAAAGTTAATGACAGTGATAGAGAGTGATATTCATCTCCTTTAATGTCACTTTTCCTGAAACTATGTCAAATATGGGACAGATTAAAGCCCTTCAGCAGCATCCACACAGAAGCAATTAAAAGCAGGACATGAAATATCGATATGAGAGAGAAGCATTCTGAAATGCCAAAGGGGTCTACCAATCTACAAAATGTCAAAAGTCTGTACAAATAAGCAAATGATTCTATGGAGTGCAGCCTAAAAATATGCTACACGCCTTTACCGGCTCATCAATGAAAATTGTAAAAGAAAAACTAATTAAAAAACAAAAGACAGCTGCATCTAAAAATTCCATATACTAAATAGCAAGTTCCCTAACATAGTTTATTAGTTACCCTGAAAGTGAACTAAATCTATCTAGAAATGGACATATTTTATATTTAATTTTTCCTCGTGTTTCATAAGTAGTTTAAGTCACTTTAAAAAAGATAATAAGTACTTGAATATCATCTACCAGTACCACACATCTCAAGATTGCAACTTGTCACATTGCTAATGTTCTTCTACTAAAAGTAAAACGATGAAGTACATGTACGCTCATGAAGTAATACATTCTACTGATTCTAGTACTACTGGTCTACTGTGCCAGCCAATCTATTAAAACTAATAAAAGTACAAATGACCGCAAAGTACAGACTTGTAAACACTATGCTGAGTGCAGTATCCGGGTACACGCTAACATGGTCTGCCCGATGATTTTTTCCTTGCAAGCACTCAAAATGCAAACCTCTTTCACTTTCTTCGTGTTGTCGCCGTGTACATTGCTGTGCGTAACGCGTACTACGTCATCAATTCTGAGTGAAAATAGGAAAGCGAAATGGCGGCGTACACAGAGTTCGAGTTTGCTACTGCCTGCTCAGCATTTCAGGTACAGTATAAGGGTCTTGAGCTCATACTAGACTAGGTTATTTGTGAAATTATTTACTGAGAACGCATATTATTAGTTTATTTTAATTCAGGTTGATTTTTTGCATATTATATTATGTAGAACATTGCTTGCAGTTCTTCAGGCTTCTGCAGTTCTCTGGCACTTTTGGACTAGTACACACTTCGACCCTACAATGACTTCTAATTCTGTTATTATAATATGGTATACTCATAATACTGGTAGTAGTTGTTCTTCTGGACTGTACAACAGTAGACAGCACAGACTCAAATGATACATCAAAGATTAGAATTTAGCAATGATACTGTAACAAAGTGTAACTCACTAACTGTAACGTCGCTAGTCTCACAGTGTAACTGAAAGTCATGTTCGTAGTAATGTGCCTGGACATTCTGGTGGCGGAATATTTTTCTTTGAAGTTCCCCTTTCCTTTCTTCCAGAAAGTTGTTCAAAAAGCTGTTGAAGACAGTGAGCCTGATGAATGTTTTACATTTGTTGAATCATACTGTGGAAAGTAAGTACGCACTTTAAAACTTTATTATTATTATATGGTCCAAAACTTTGTTGTTACATCATAAGATGTAGAAGATGGGTGAGAGTGGTGAGAAACTCAGAAAAATGCATGCTTTTAATCAAACTATACAGATTAATAGTAGTGGAAATGAAATTTTAGTCTGATAGCTAATATTTAAACTTGATTTGTGAAAGACCTGACAATGTTACATTTCTTGCGATTTTTTTGGTACAGTGAACAAGAAAGAAAAGCTGCACTTGACCAAGCTATGAGAGATGTGTTGAGGCATATGATTGTAAGTTCTTCTTTTGTATCACAAATCCTTGTCATGAAAATTGTAAACAGATTATAATCAATAGACAGTCATGATAGAATTGGAAATTGTTTCTTCCCTATGAGGTTGTAGTTGGTGTGAAACTACTTGGACATATTTGCGGAATTCGATGCTTGGCTGCAGTCAGATGGAAAAATGTTTTCTGATTGTCTACTTGACCCCACGAGCGTGCTACTGTGATAATTTTCTGCTTAATTTAGGTGAAACTTTGAGTGGAGTAAGACTAGAGTAGGAGCAAGATATACTACAATATAGTCTAACACCTTCTCTTGAATAAAATGGTGGTTTTTCAGGTCCTTGATCAAGGCTGCAACAAATACAAGGAGGTTATAGGACTAGTGGTGCAGGCTGTACTAAAAGGTATTTATACGGTGATGGTGGATACAGTTACAAGATATTTGCTAAAAATTATTGTAGCTTATAGTTATAAATATAAGATTGTATATATTTATATTTGTATGTTTTATCAAACATAAAGCTGTGTTGTGTAGGCATACTTATGCATGTGTGTGCATGCAGGTGATGTGTGTGTGTCGTGTGTGAGAGAGAATATAATAATAATCTAATATTTAGAAAGCGCCTATCCTTGATCTAGGCGCTGATAGACAAAGTACAACACATGCACAACCACACACACATTTTCCAAAATAAAAGGTAAAGAGATAAATAAAAGAAAAACTAGTGACTGCTGCTTGGAGGATAAGCCCAAATTAAATGTAAAACAAGGGAACTGTACCAAGCTAGAATAGGACAAAGACGAAGACAATCTACATGTGTCGGGGCACTACCCCTTCATCAGGACGACACAAAAACGACGAAAAAAACGAAAAAAGAAAAAGACTTAGCTGCAGTAGATGTGGCGCGTGGGCTGCAAAGCAGGAGAATGACCGAGGGACAGTGAGTAAGAAGGGTTAAACCCTTCTAACCCCTCTTATTCTCCTGCTTTGCAACCCACGCACCACATCCACTGCAGCTAAGTCTTTTTCTTTTTTCGTCGTTTTTGTGTCGTCCTGATGAAGGGGTAGTGCCCCGAAACGTAGATTGTCTTCGTCTTTGTTCTTTTCTAGCTTGGTACAGTTCCCTTGTTTTACATTTAAAGAGATACGTTTTGAGGTTGGATTTGAAAGATGAGAAGAAAGGAGAGTGTCTGATGTAAAAGGGCAGGGAGTTCCAAAGTTGAGGGCCATAGACGGGAAAATAGACGAGACCAAGCAACTTGCGTTTGAAGCGTTTTTGTTGGAAAAGACGGGAATCAGAGGAAGAGCGAAGTGGACAAGATGGAGTGTATAGAGAATCGGATCAGACAAGTAGGATAGAGAAGATAAAGCATACATTTTTTTAAGACTATGCCATTGGTTCATATCAAGAGGATGATTAGGCCCTAAAAAGTGTTCTGGTTAAAGTTACATGGCCAAAATACTGAGAGTTGATAGGAAAGTAGAATTTTTTTTTTTAGTTTATGAGAAGGAAGGGAAGCTATCCATGTACGCCAAGTGTGAAATTATGTCCCTTGTCTGTTTTGTGGAACAGCTTTCTAGTGCATTTTACGTTTCATATGTGCAGACTCAGTCTTAAATGCCTCAAACTGTACTGTTTATCAACACTATGTGAAATATACATTCTTGAAATTGTTAAGCTGCCGGTAGAACTAAATCACAAATGGGACTTGCTGATGTATGTGCAGAAATGTGCTCTGCCTCCACCCCTTTCCTTATGCTTGCTGATGTTTTTGACATGCTGGTACTGGCGGACTGTGAAGATATGTTTGATTTTGTGGAAGATCGAGTCTCCACCTGGAAGGCTGTAAGCATGGCATTCGAGAGTATCATATAACACCACACCACCTTTTACATCCACCACCAAAGATGCTGCTTGCCCCTTTTTATAATTCTTTCTTTCTTCTTAAAAAATTTGTTCATGCATTATTTATTGCTTCATTACTCTAGGTTACACAACTTGCTGCTGTTTCAGCTTTTGTTTGCAAAGAAAGAAAAACTGAATCTTTGTAGGTCTTAGGGTTATAAAATACTTAAATATTTAAATACTTAAATTTACTCAAGATAAAGTCTCTTGTCTCTGTGACCACCATTTTCTTTAAAATCAGGAATATATGTTTAATGTTAGATATAGACTTTTGGTAAAATTTAAGACTTTTTGCGTAAAGCATCATAAATGGGGAGATCATCTCTGTGTGTGTCAAGTTCATGGGCTGCTTTGTCAACTTGCAGGAACCTTTTTTTGATGCCGGAAAGAACTACTTGCTGAGAATGTGCAACGGTATGTTTACACATAGTGGGAGGTCATGCGCGTCTTCTAAGCATTCGGTGCAATCATTAAATTTACATCAGTATGCAAATCATAAGGGAAAGTAGGATTTTAATTTTTAGAAAACTGAAAATGAAGGCCAAACTATTTTTGTTACAAAAGAGTGCTTTCTGTTGCCAGACCTAAAAAAAAAAAGAGTATGAGCCTTTGTGGACAAGTATGTTTATGTTGCGCAGATGGCTGTGTGCACAAATACGCATGCATTCAGATTTTCAAGCATTAATGCTCCTTTATTTTTTTCTCTTGTGCCATGCGCTATAACTTGTTGCTTTCTCAATCTATGAAATAAGTTTAAAAATAGACAGCTTGTAGGGGATGAGTTTGTAGTTTTGGTTTGCCAACAAATCGTTTGCAGATTTAATTCGACGCTTGTCCAAGTCCCAGAATACTGTGTTTTGTGGTCGCATTCAGCTCTTTCTATCGAGATTGTTCCCCTTGTCAGAAAAATCAGGTGAGTTTTTGCATGTTTTGCATGCATTTCTTGTTCTCATCTTGGCACCATCCATAGGTGTATATAAGCTTTCAAATATAAAATTCTGCTTTTTTCTATCATTATACCTCAAGTGCACCCTAACTTACCATATTTTCTTTCACTCTCATGAATCCCATCTGAAGTTTATTTTTTGCAAGTGTTAAGACTCCCCTTTGCTTCTCCCACCTCATTTCTTGCAGTGAATGAAAACTGTCGATCAAATAGAATTAAGAACACCAAACTCATATGCTGTTCGATATTTTCTGTGCAGCATTAAACCTGATGAGTCAGTTCAATTTGGAAAATATAACAGAGTATGACAAAAAACCTGTAAGTGTGAAAACTATGAACATTATTTCTTTACGTGCTAGGTTCGTCAGTGCACTATTTTAGTATTTACTAGCTAGCTGGAATGGGGGTGGAGGTTGGCATTTGAATCCTTTATTTGAAATGTGATGTGAATGTTACTGCAAGAGCTTCATAACTTTGTAGACCTAGCAGGATGTAGACTTAGGTGTTCGTTACTCCCTTTTCCTCCACAACTGTAGGTGAATGGACAAAATATTAGGGTGTGGTTTTGGGGAGCAAGTGGGGACAACTGCAAAAGGCTTTGTGGGCATATGAGGAAAAAAAACTGACCACGATTTTGTTTGTCATGGATCATTTCAGTCAAAACTTCCTACAAAACAAGAGAAGATGGATGCAGAGGATGGAGAGGATACAGCTGCAAAGTAAGGTCTAGTTTGAAATTCAAGACTTTCAGATTGTTAGGTCTTGTGAGTTGTCTGGAAATTACAATAGGAATATCTTAACTGAATGAGATCTTTATCATTTTCAATAATTTTTACTCTGGAACGTGATTTCCTTTATCCACCCCCACCCCCACCCTCCTTATAACCGAAGCACTGAGTTCATTCTGCCCCTTAAAGCCCTGTTTAAACAGTTGGCTCAGAGAAAACAAGTTGTTCTGTGCCTGCTGCCTGCATATCATGCCATGAGGCTACCTTTGTTTTGGAGCATTTGTTTGCCTGACAAGTTATTTCTTTCTTTGCCTCCTTTTAGCACCATCGTGATAGATTACAACCTTTACTGCAAGTTCTGGTCCTTACAGGATTATTTCCACAAACCCACCCAGTGCTTTGACAAGGCTAGCTGGCGAGCATTTGTTATGGTGAGCAGTAAATACTTTCGAACTTTAGCAAGTCCAGGGCTGGGGGAGGAGTGGGTAGAAGTTAGGAACTTGATGTGGTAAGTTAGGAAATGATGTAACTGATGGGTCTGTAATGTGTCTAGAATATTTGACTGAGTTAGACGACGATATCTGTACTGAGCAGAAGATGATCCAATACCATTTCAACCTTGTCATTGTAAGTGTTGTCTATATTTGTTTAACCTTTATTCATGTCCTTCCACATCAGATTACCATGTGGGAGTTGTTCAGCAGTACTATATGCGATTGGAATTGTACCTGACTGTGTCATTGAATTGAGTTCTCTTGCTCTCTCTCACTCTCTCCCCCTCCCTGTGTGTGTGTGTGTGCACATATACATATATTTTTAGAGAATGAGTAATAAAAGTGCAAATCCAACATGATACCCCCATGCTACTTACTGTAGCACAGCTTAAGTTAAACTGCTTAGACGAAACTAAGGTGCTATGAATATTGTGCAGTAACAAACATTCATGATCACAGGTAAATTTTTTTCTGCATTGTGGTAACCCTTGTAGCACCCCAACTTCCAGGAAACTGTCAAATGGTTTACTCTAAGGAAAGCTGGTCTGGCTTGTTGTGAAAATGGTAAACATGGGGAATGCTCAGAGCATGGGGAGGGTTCTGCATGTTATTTTGTGGTTCTAGTACTCAGACGAGGTGTTTGGAGCCTTTTCAAGCTACAAGCTGGATGATCTGGTATCTCAGCGAAAGAAGCTGGCAAGGCGAGATGACCAATCACATAATTTCTTTGCCAAATACCTCACTAGTGAAAAGGTTATGATCCAACTTTTATTTATTTTTTTGATTTTTTTAAAAAGTGGGGACGTGGGGGATGAAGGAAGTTAATAACCAGAGTTACAGTCACATTTGTCATGTAAATGTTTTTTAAAAGCTGTTAGAAGAACTACTTGTTATGAGATACTCCAAACTGATTTTAAAACCTAAACTTGACTTCATATTTTTGTGCGCATAGATGGATAACTTTTATTCTGATTTTATCGACACCAACACCAATATCATTCTCTGTATCTGGACTTGTTTGCATATTTTTGTTGTTGATCTGTAGCTACTGGACCTTCAGCTATCGGACAGCAATTTCCGGCGCTATGTGCTCGTGCAGTTTTTGATCCTTTTCCAGTACCTTGCATCTCCTGTCAGGTTCAAGAGGTGAGCATCATCTCTGAAGTGCACATTTTGGGATCAAAAAAGATATCATTTATTATCTGGAGGGTGTTTGTTTCAAGCTGTATACTTACGTTTGTTAACTCTTTGACCCCGTAGGAACCCCGCAGGGCTGAGATACCCCAGAGGGCGCATAGAGGCCGGACAGATTTACACGTTTTAAAAAAGATACCGCTTAAAAACTACCACACTCACAGTAATATATTTTACATATTTAGAAAGATCTATTCTTCAGCATCACAATGGAAACAATACTTTTAGTTAAAAATATTAAATACTACTTACTATTTGGTGCGGAATACAGTCACTTTTTGCGCACACAAGAAACGAAACACGTGTAGCCATTGTGAACGACGGAAGTAGACTGGCCAGCCGCTACACTAAACCTCGTTTGGCAAGCCGAAACTGTTTCCGAAACTCATTTAGACAGCGCAGGGGAAACAACCAACGATAGAGCTTTACAATGATACAAAGTTTTTACTTCCCTTATACCGCTAAATGCGTCACGCAGATTTTTAAGTCGCCGCAATTTTGCTAGCTGCGCTGACGCAAGGGTCGGCAGGCTCGTCGCAATTTAGCCGAACCCAATGGGGTCAAAGAGTTAATAAGAGTATTTATAAGCCCCCGAATCTTATAAAATAATTCAAGGCATACACACTGGCCTGCATGCACACACAATACTATGCACAGTCTTGCAGACTCACAAGCAGACTGGAACACATTTGCTGCCCCCAAGACAGGACAGGAGAAAAGATAGTTTTTCAAAGAACTTGAAAGAGGATAGGTAGCTTGTTGGTGTAGAGAGGCAGGCTGCTCCAGGTCAGTGGGCCAAAGATGGAGAAAGATCAGTGACCTTAGATGCTAAGTGTAATATGAGGAATACAAAGACAAAAGGGGTTTGAAGAAGAATGGAGAGTGGCAGAGGGTGAATAGATCTGAAGCGAGTTGGATAGGTAGGTGCTAGCAGAGGTGTTAAAATATTGGATGTGCTTTGAGATGAGAACCCAGTGGAGTGAAGCAAAAAAAGATGGGTGATATGTTTTCTTTTTCTTTAGAATGTGGCAAGCTCCACGGTTCGGAAAATAATAAAGGACAGAGATAGTTGGGTCAGGAAGGCCAGAGAATGATTGTGCAGGGTGTTCGCTTGTTTGTGGCCGTGTACTTGTTTTTGTCTGTTGACACTGCAAAGTCAAGTGGGCGGAAATATGGGGCAAACTGTGATCCAAATAATCTTGATGATCAATTACTGACATTAATTATTCATTATAGCCTCCATTCCTGAGAAAGATGAGATAACTTTCATTGTTTCCAACCCCATTTCCTCTTCTTGTTTTCTCGCGGTCTCCAGAACACGCAGATTTCAAAAATTTCTGAAGGTGTCTTTGTTGTCCACATATAACACCAAGCAGCGGTAGTTCCGTGTTCTTCAGAACTGTCTTGGCTTGCTGTATCTCTAGGAGAACCACACCTATATCGGTATATGAATGGAAGAAGAATGCGCCGTTAAGTTAACTGAGGGCATTTAGTGCAGCCAAAATGTGGGATCCCTGTGCAGTGCTTAAACAGGTATGGCAAGGGAGATTTGGTTTCCTTTCCTGCTTTGCTGCTCACTGGCACCTTGCTGAATGTGTGCTGCAGTGCAGCGCAAGTGCTAAGCGAGGAGCAAACACAGTGGGTGAAGACGTCGGAGGAGCGTGTGTATCAGCTCATACGAGAGACGCCACCCAATGGTGACAAGTTTGCTGACACAGTCAGAGTAAGTGCACACAAAAAGCCATTAACTCTTAACTCATAAGTTGATGTAAATTTTAATATCTGGTTAAGTAATCCTGCTTATGGCCTGTTCATTTTCTGATATTTTTAATTTGCCCAGGCAACCCAGAGCAAGTAAAAAGACTTTAGAAAGCAGTGCACAAATTGGCTGTAGCAAAGGGATTATCCCACTACCTTAATCTTTCTGCAGCACGTCCTTCGGCGAGAAGAAAACTGGAATGCCTGGAAGAATGATTGCTGCCCTTCGTTTGAGAGAGAGAAGGCTAAAGAAACAAATAAACCAAAAAGTCGGTATGTGGCAGTGTGTGTAGCATGGTGCAACTGAAAGCAAGGTGGTGTGCATTTCTGGTGTGCTTTGTCATTATGAGCTTGACAAGAAATTTTGTAGTCACAGAATTGGCTAGTGTAAGAGACATGCAGGGACAGATTTATCTGTCTCATAATCTTATTGTCACAATACTATACCATGACACAGAGTGCTAAATTCTCAAATTAGCGATCCCTAACTGCACCTTACTAAAAGTTTGATGACATTGTCTTATAATCCTACATTTGCCTGTAAATTGCAATATGTTAATATGTTGAAAGAAGAGAAGATTCAGGTAGCGCATGTAAATCATGCAGGTGATAAATGCAAAAAATATCTTAAGGGCTATATCTCACACTGCGTAGCTGTTTCCACAAACTCGTGATAAGCAGCAGAAAGCAATTTAGTAAAGTTGCTATTAACTAGTTCTTACGACTGAAACTTGCTTCGTTGTGATGATTTATGAAGACCATTGCCTAAAGTAAGACAAATAGAGACAAGATTAATTTTGGGGAAACAGTGAGTAGTCGTCAAAGATTCTGGATTTCAGGATTCGGCAGTATAGACTTACTAGCAGGTATAAAGTGTGCTTAGTTTTGATTTTAAAAATCTGACATTTTGTCACATGACCACCAGTTTAGGAACAAAACATGCCATTGTTACTGCTGTACTGACAGCTAAGTGCTTTTTTAACTTATTTTCGTATTATCAGCCCTAAGAAGAGGCGAATTGGCGAAGACCTTCAGATTAATGGTGGCAAGATTATCAAGATGGGGAGTGAGGAGCTCACTCGTCTCTGGAACCTCAACCCAGACAACATGGATGCCTGTCGGTCTGAGAAACGGTGGGCTGCCCATAGAGCACCTTCCCCTTTGTTACTACTGTTACTGCCCCCC
>SMGT01015880.1:41672-65639 GCA_004794575.1 Lanistes nyassanus | reverse complement strand
CCCCCCCCGGTCTACTTGCTCCTTCATCAGGAGTAACGGCAGAACCTGTCCATTTCCTCTCTGTCTTTGCTTCAGCAAACAAAGTCTTTTTCCATCTTGTGTTCCTTGTTCAACTTTGTCGTCAGATATAACTGACATTTCCAACCCTTCTGAATTTTTTTGTGTTTACGTGTTGGCAAATATGATTCTAACATACAGTTAATAATCTGAGGTGAACAGGCCCTTAAAAATGGAAGGTTTTGCTCATGCTTTTTTGTTGTTCTTTCTGCTGTGTTTAGAGAGTTTATGCCTACACTAGAAGAGTTCTTCGCTAACGCTATTGAGCAGAATGACCCAGAAGCTATGCTGGAGGAACAGTACAAGTAAGAGATGAGAGTTTCTGTTGTACTTCCCATTCACATTTGTTCGTGGTTGATGTGAATGTCTGCCAAAGTTGTCTGAGGGAATGTAAGGTTAAGTGGCCTTAGTTTACCACTGCTGATTTTGTTTTCATAGCCTCACAGGGGAACAGGTCTGCAGTAGGAAAACACGTTCAGACTGTAACCTCTTCTTTCAGGGATATCAACAACCAGAACTTCCAGTGGAAGGGGCTACGGCTGCTGGCTCGGCGAAGCCCTCACTTTTTCCTCCACTCTAACCAGCCTGCTATGCCTCTGCCCAGCTACCTGGAACTTATGATTTCCAAAATTGCCAAGGAGATGCCTGTAAGTCCGTGTGGAGCATTTGTTTGTGAGGAACATTGACAAGAAACCATGTATAAGATAATGCACAAAAGATTTGATGTTTGTGATCTGGTGCTGTAAATCTGGAGTTGAACCTTATCCAGGGAAAGTTGATCTCATGCAAGGTGATGTTGCGTTTTTGTCATATCAGGCTCATGGGATTGAGGAGATGAAGACAGATGTTGGAGAAGAGGAAGAAGATGATATGAAGGAGCCCCAGGAAGAGGAGAATGGCGAGGAGCAAGAACAGAGTGAGGACGCTATTGTTGCATTATTGTTTCATGTTATATTAAAATTCATCACGTAACACATTCTGTGTCATTATGCAGGGTGTCTCTTTTTGTCCCTCGATATACAGCAGTTTGTGGCATAATGCTAGTGCAAACATCTCATCTGATGAAACTTAAATATGACTCTTGGTTGCGTGAACGTTTTGAGAGGGTAAATCTGCTCATGATATCTAAATTACCTGTATTCAGATCAGAAAACTAATGGGTAATATTGTTTCCTTTGTCAACCATTTATTTTTATAAATTGTGATATAACCATTCAGTTGAAGTTCATGCCGAGTTTTTGGTTGAGCAGTTGGTTGTAATGCAGTTAAATCTGTGTCTGCTGTTAGACGAGAAAGAAGAGGTCAATGATCTTGTAACACGGGAACAAATGGTGGCTCTGGGACATCAGCTGGGGGACAGCTGGAAAAAGCTGGCCACAGAGCTGGGATTTAGTGGCGAGGACATTGCAGATTTTGAAGAGCTGCCAGATGAGGAGACAAAACTACCTTGCACTAAAATGATCTTCCTGTGGCAGGTATAGGCGGTGGTGTGCCACCAGCTCAACACATACCCAAACTAAATTTGTATTTTATATTTGCCGTCAGGCTCCTTCCCACACAAGACAATCACTTTTAAGTACTTTAATGAAAAAAGCCAGCACTTTAACGGAATTTGGCTTTGGTATGTCCTTGGCTGTTTTTGGACACGTGTCATTTTAAAAAAAAATTAAAGCTGACTTAATTAGTGTTCCTTCCTTCTGTCCATAGAAGCACCTATGAAATTCATTGGGGGAAAGGGCCATAAAACTCCTTTTTTGTACAGAAAGCAAATATCAATGTCGTTCAGTCCATCCCAGAAATTTTCATAGATATTTGTCATTAATCTCTTAATATTTTTCAGTCTGTTTTTGTTTCAGGATATGGACAAAGAAAACAGAGCCCAAGCACTAAAAGATGCACTGAAAGAAATAGGACAGTCAAGCATAGCAGAATCTGTTTTGGGGGCATGCTGATGTAACTTGTGTGACAGTTGCTTAGCCCTATTGGTTGATCATTATTTTCAATCTGGTTGTTACACGAAAGCACCTTCCTTCGTGACTTTCTTGAAAACCCATAAAATGCATTCCCTCCAGATGTTTTTGTCATTTTGTGTCTCTTTGCATCATGTATGTGTTGCATACACACAATAGCCACTGGGGTCTCGTGTCACATTCTTACCCTGCTATTCGCACAATGAATTGATGAATAAATGCGAATTTATACCACACGGCCCCCTGCCCTCAAGAGGGGCATGGTCACTGCACTGGACAGAATTTAAGAGACAGCAGATGCAAGGGCAGGGACAGATGCATGCACTAGTAGGCTCGCTGTTACTGTTTCTCTTCTACATTTTTAGCAAAATCTCAGAAAAGCTCATTTAGTTTTGTACAGGTAAAGGAAAATAATGTTCATTAACCAACTGAGTGGTTAACCAACCTTAAAGGGATGAAACTTAATGTGTAGGTCAGGCATTTTGATTATGGTGGCGTTTCCCTATGACTGTAAATTGAAGTTGGCTAGGAAAAACCGTGGGTTTTTAAGGACACCATTAAATTCCAAAATAACATTAATGCAACAATACATAAGCCTGCATTCTGTGACTGAAGGACGATCTGTTTCCCAACCTGTTGGTCAGTGGTGCGTTCATCTCTCCCTCTGTGTGTGTTCGTTGTTTTCACTAGCGTGTCTGTGTCCATCGTCCGCGCGAAGTGTGCATGAAATGTGTTCTCGCGCGTTAAAAATCCACATTTTATTTATTTATTTATATCAGATTTCAACAAATTTAGGCTTTACGACAAAGATAAAAGCAATAATTTTATTCAGCATACTTTTAATTTTAAAAATCATTTGTAGCAAGTTTGGTTATTTCCTGAGAATTTTTCGAATATCAAACCCAATACCTTGGCTGTAGAGGACAATCATAATCAATCTAAAGCTATTCCCACTCATAATACAAAGTCCAGAAAAAAGTGTCAACACTTTATTCATAATGCATTTTTGCGAGAGATCTGTTCACAACATCAAGAAAACATGCTCACATGATCTAAAAATACAAATGTTTTCTCATCTGTAACATGGCCTGTGGAAAAATTGCAGCTGATAGGCGACATCATGAACAGGATCAGCAGCTGAGAAAAACAAACTCCTTCGTGTCGCTGACATCGCCAGCCTTGAATAAATCTTGTTATTCTGCAGAGGCAGCTGCTAGAGCATGGAACGTGCCTGTTCACGGTAATTCTACTACTAGAGCAGATGCAATAATAAACATACTATTAGTTACCATGTTGGGAAGTTCAACTGTGGGTGTGATAAACACATATATTTAATGTTTTAGAAAAAAATGCAATGTATTTTCACTCAGTGCTGGGGGAAAGAGTAAGGAACTTGGAGAAAATTCCAGTGGCCAGTCACATAAAGAGAAAGTTCTTCCATTCTTCTTCAAACTCCATTTTTGTCTTCCCCACACCAAGCTCAGCACCTCTGGTCCACAATCTTTTCCCCTGGAACAGGCTGTCTCTCTCCACAAGCTGCATATACTTTCATTTGAAAGGTCTCTGAAAGCCTCTTATCTGCCTTAATACATATCTTATCATGTCTGCACCCACTTTGGGGTAGCTTGCTTTTACCAGTATCTGCAGGGGTCTGTGAGCATGTGGGAGCGTGTGCCTTGAATTATTTTATACAATTTGACACCTTATAAATATCATTATTATTAAAGTGGGATATGTGCTGGAAACAGAATCCGAACACCTGGTTCACTGTACTGGTGGCAAGCACACCCTAACACGATGGTAAAATCTGCCACAACCTAGGACAACAAAGTGGCCATCCTACGATCTGCAGGAATGGTGGAATGCATCCTTGTCCACAAATCATAACCTAAATTGTGCTTCAAATTTTAGACCAGTCTCCTTTTGACCATTATGGATGTACTCGGGGTGAAAGTTCACGTATGATCTTGACTGCCTGAACTACTGCTGACAGGCTGAATGTGGTCATCTTGTGCCTGCAGCCTTGCTGCCTCTGGCACAACGGTTGGATCCTGTACTTTAGGGGCTGAAAGAAGGAAATAAGTGCATGGATGAATGTGTAAAAAAATAACTAGCAGGCTTTTTAACAGTGAAGATTCAATTACTTAACTCGGACCTACAACAGCTGAATATCTCCCTCAACCCAAAGCTCCTACATAAAGGGTGTGGAGCACTTTGACATGTCATGAAAAAGTCAATGCTTTTTATGCATTCTCACACTATAACTTGATCATTGTGCCCCCATCTCTCCAATAAATCTCTTGCATTGCACCTTTGGGGAGAGAAAGATATGTTTTATAAGACTAATAAAGTCACAGATCGGACTTAATGGGAGAAAGTTGATAGATACCTATGTAGTTTCAAGCATAATGCAAAAGACACTCACCAGATGTCTGATTTCTTTCCCGGACAGATGCTTTTTCAAACAAAAATGTCCTCTCCATCACTAGCTTTTTGTCTGTTTTGCAGGCGAACTCTAGGCCCTTCATTTGTGTAGATGAGGTGCTGCTTTCTGATGAAAACAAAAGCTTATTTGAGAGAGCTTTAAAACGAAATTTACAACTACAAAAGCTAAATTGTAAAAACCAAAAATATTACAGCTGTATTAAGTAAAATGTTTAAAAAAATGTATAGAAAAATAGTTATAGTGTGATGCCCAAAATGTACTTAAAAAAGACTTCAAAATTTCCCCAGCATATTGTCTTGTCACTTCCATCCAGCAGCATCTTTCTGACACACCATCATTTCAATTTATTCTTGAGGCCATAATGTTGACTTTTACATTTAAAATTATTTCGGTTTGCGTGTTTTCTCAGTGCTGATTAGCGAGCTTTTCACTGGTGGTTTTGCCCTATTGTTTCGCCAATTGCAGCAGAAAATTTACACTTTGTGGGGAGAACACCTAATGGCATGTAGACCTGACAATCACCTAAAGGAAAAGTGAGCTCCCTTGATGGAATACTATCAAGGAAGAAAGTTTCACAACAGGTGGAAAGAAAACCATGGTTGTTCAGCATACATTTCCCTGCAGCGATGTCATCATCAAGACTGGGGGAGTGGAATCGAAAGAG
This sequence comes from Lanistes nyassanus, assembly GCA_004794575.1. Classification (NCBI taxonomy): domain Eukaryota; kingdom Metazoa; phylum Mollusca; class Gastropoda; order Architaenioglossa; family Ampullariidae; genus Lanistes; species Lanistes nyassanus. The sequence continues at coordinate 60,502 of SMGT01015880.1, read as the reverse complement.
GATTCACCCAAAAGGGTGTTGCAACCACAAGAAAACCCAGGGAGCCTTTGCAGTTCTCCCTGCCTCTGTCCTTTGTGTGGAAGTCGTATGGTATCTCCACTAAGTCTAACCCCTGCTGTCCAACTCCATTGTGAAAACCGTGTTAATTTAATGACTAAAGGACTGACTGGCTCCACTTCTATCGACAAGTGTCTCAGACAAATCTTTAAAATCAAGTGGACTGGGATCACCAAGGGAAAAGAAAGCAAAGGTGCCTAAAAAGATCCAGAGAACGAGCTTGATGCGAGATGAGGGTGTCAAACCTGACGTGGAAGACAGCCAAACAGACCACAAGATAACACAATGTGGGGAGCAACAGAGGAGGCCCTGTAAAATCAAACAGGCTTGATGCTACGGTTTTTTTTCAGAAGCTACCAATTTTTAAGCTCTACTTTGCAGTTCAGTTGAAATTTTTTTTTTTTGCTACCTGGATTTTCATCCTGCTTGACTTCCATGATAAGGTTTGTCCCAATGGTATCTTCAAAATGGCCAGAAAATGCAATGCCGTTAACTAGCATTACTGGCTTGTCACTGGCAACGCCCTGGTGAAACAGCCAAGCACTTAAAGTTAACAAACCTGTAAAGTCCACACACTTAAATTTAACCTTAAAAAAGCAACTATATTTCTAAAATATATTTAGTAGTAGTCTGTTAAAATGTAAGACTGGAATATTAACTTGTCAATGAATACTAACTGGGGTCAATTCCAACAAATCTTAAATGCTGGTAGGGTCTTAAAATGGTATGGTATATGCTGGTATGGGTCTTCATATTAGTATATACCTCAAGGGACATAATCAGGTTAATCATAAAATAATCTTCATTAAAATACAGCTAGGGCTTGGAAACAGTGATTACAACTATATGAGAGATTATCCTTTACAGCAAATACAGTTAATGTTTATTCAATTACACATTTGTAAGCATAAAGTTAGCATGAAGGCAGCAGTCTGCCATGTGAACAGTTGTGCTCAAAACATCGAACCTAGACCAGAACATTAAATTTTTGCTAAAACCCAATTCCAGTGATATCGAGCAGTCAGAAAGCTTTCTGACAACATAACAAAGTTGATTGCAGGTGCTGACCCTAAAACGTTTCATTATGGTGAGCAGTTATATGGTGTGATTTCTTTTTTTTGTTGAGAAGAATGAACTGATCAACCAAGCAGACAAGGATTACAGACTGATATGAAAAACTAACCCTTACTGCAAACATAATTAACTGATGGCAGCAGTCCAGCAAGTTAGGAAAAAAGAAACTCTTAAATGAAATCATACCAAAGCCCAGTCACTAGCATAATTAGTAAAATAGTTATGACAATAATGTGAGACTATTGAGACGTTCCAAGTCTTCTGACTGCTGGGGAAAATGGTCAGTACAAGCATCAGCAACGTTCATATCAAAGGGTTTCAGCTTTTTAAAAGCTCTCCATTAACTCTGCCAAGTGACAAACTATAAGACCTGTTGGCTGCGGTTAGATTTTAAGCAAAAATGTGTGGATGTGTATCAATGTGTGGGAGGGGGGCCGTCCCATTGTAGACGATGAGGACTTCTTCATTTATTAACCCTCACCTACATATATTGCATGATTTCAAAATAGTAGAAAACAGTTGAGAAATATCTCGTTTATAGCAACCTTTTGGGTTATAAAATTACCAAGAGTGACTTGAATCTAGAAGATAAAGTTGCCATTTGTTGTATATGCAGAACTGTCATCAAATTAGCAGGTGACATAACCAATTTAGCCATGCACATCAGATGACACCGATGTTGTTAATTTCTACTTGTAAAGACTGGCACAAAATATTCATTTATTTATTCAGTGTTAACTTTGTTTTCCTCTTGCTCTCTCATTTGCATGCACACACACACACACAGAAGCACATATTCACACACATGCAGCGTTAATTAAATATGCATAGTTAACAAAGTTTCTGCTTTGAAGAAACCTTGCTTGGATCTACGCCCAGTATACTGGTATATACCATTATGAGAGTAAAATAGCATTCTGTCTACTGGTATGGAAAGCCGTACCCACCGCTACTCAGAATGCTTGAAGTGTCTCACTGGCAACAGAGTTAGAATGAGAACACACATTCTTCTCCACGGTACCTACCAGCATCTCTACATCAAGTTTGTCTGTGCTATGCAGATTTAGTTGATTTGCTCCCATCAAATCCACCATCACAATGTATTCCTAGAAGATCAATGAAAGAAGGGCTTTTCGTTATCAATGAATCACAACAGCAGGCCACACCTAATACTGGGAGAAACTGCATGCACATGATGTACTGTTCAGAAGAAATGAAACTGTGAAAGATCAGCAGCACTTTGTCAGGCATGTCAGGGGCATAATTTGCAAAAACAAGTTCCAATCCCATAATTTGGAGGCACCCTGTTTCATGATCCAACAGTGAACATCAATATGCATGGAAATAAGTGCTCATTTATGCACACCACAGGAGGTAGCCAAGCATGTGCTCCCATGATGCCAGACAACATGTGGAAATCAAACCTGTGCAGGTGATAAATCAAAACTGAATGAATGAAAAAGTGCAATGCACAGTCAATCCATGTGTAATATGAAACAATTCAGATACTGTTGAGAGACTAGTGGGTATGTATGAAAGTGGTTGACAGCATTCTTCATATTATTACTTATTACTCTGTCAGTCTGGCTCAGTCCATGCAGCAACAATTAATGTTTTGCTTGTGTGAAGGCCAACGGAAGGCACACAGTTCGCACTGGTTTTTTTAGCAGTATACTTGCATGAGCAATCAAAATGATGTGTCTCAGTGTTGTTACTTATAATCATAGAAATAAACAATCCAAAGTTTAATATTGTTCTACAGAACAAAATTCAATTATCTGCTTTTCTCTAAACTTGCGTTCGATACAACTGTCGTCTGAAAATTCAGTTTGAAGCATAAAATATTATAAGTAACTTTAATTTAACATTAAAAATTTTAGTATTTAGTTAATACTTACTAACTTAGCATTATTATTATTATTTAGGAAGTTACGTGGGTTCTTTTTCAAATTATCATAAATCACATTGTTCAATCCGGTCATAAGAAACCCTGCATAGCCACGAAAATTCATGGTTTTAGGTCTAAATAAAAGATTTTTAAAGTATATCAAGCATTAGAATTCACTTTCTGAAGTATCTGATGCATAATATGCCAAAAATCGACACTTGTGTACATACGTTTTACATATTTGTGTCCCTGCACGTACTGGATCGTCTGCTTGTCTGCCGTGCATACGAAACCCCACAAATCTGTAAAATGCAGGTACACAAGTGTCGATTTTTAGCATATTATGCATCAGATACTTCAGAAAGGGCATTCTGATGTTTGATATACCTTTAAAACCTTTTATTTAGACTTGAAACATGAATTTCGTGGCTATGCGGGGTTTCGTATGCACGGCAGACAAGCAGACGATACAGTAGGGACACAAATCTGTAAAACGTACGTACACAAGTGTCGATTTTTGGCATATTATGCATCAGATACTTCAGAAAGTGAATTTTAATGCTTTATATACCTTTAAAATCTTTTATTTAGACCTAAAACCATGAATTTTCGTGGCTATGCGGGGTTTCGTATGATCCGTTCAATCAATGACAACAATCACAACGACAATGTAATGTTTTTCTGTTCCTCGCTGACTATAGTCACTATGTAAGAGGCGTGGATACAACGTATTTATCACTTCAAATCATATCGTAAGTGTTCATTCTTCTCTTGCTCAGAAAATTACGATTTGCATGAGAAATCGTATAATTATGCGTCATGAACTCACCTCCTCCCAGTCACCCGCCATTATTTTGACATGCACAACAGAAGTGAGTATTGAGTAGCATCCCTTGAAACCCACTCCTAACCCCCATTCCCCCAACCCCGAAGATAGCTTTTGCGAAAAAGAAAAACATACATAAAATTTAAACCACCTTTTTTCACTCAAATAACGTTATTAGCACTTGGCTACGGACCATAACGACATTTTAGGTATAATTATAAGAACTACTATGACGTCACATCAGCCATCTTCTACCGGAAGTTCTTACGCTGCCGACAGTTAACTAACATTTCACAGATTATTAATAAAGAACAAATGAGGACCGAGCGCTTAAATTATCAAATGATAACTCCAGCAAGAAGTAGTGGCAGCGCTCAACATAAGCGGATGCAGACGCTTGCGACCAAGGGAGCTTACCGTACCCAAACACGTAGCAAAGCGAGGGTCGAAAGAAAGGAACTTAATTGGCAGATCCTCAAAAGTACCTGCCATCCCTTTCTTTATAACGACGCTATTCTTCACACAGCTAGCCCTCGGTACACAACGGGTGCATACAGAGAATCCCTATTAAATGTAGTCAGCGCCCCCCCCCCCTCACTAAGCGAGTGCTGAAAACTGGGATCCTAAGACAACATAGGACAAATGCACGAAATCCTCAAGGTGCAAATTATAATTAATAAAGAACACACGAGGACCAAGCGCTTAAATTATCAAATGATAACTCCAACAAAATAACTCCACTTTAAAACATTAAAAAAAGTAATGTGCAAAATGAGTTTTGTGATTCACATGCCTATGAATTAAATGATCGATTTTATGCCCCACTGCATAATGTTCTGAATATCATGAATGTGCATTCACCTACAATTTTCATCAACGTACTTTAAACTGCTGTCGGGCATTATTTGGGAGCACATGCCGGTTAATTTTATTCCCAAACTGTAAAAAGCACAAGAATATAAATTAATAAAACTTACTGCTATATGCTGTCTAATTCTTTGTCCATTGGTGTACTAAAACGGGCACCATGTGGACTGCTGGGCATCCCTTCTCTGTCAAATACCTCCATGTGACTGTCAGGACCATGTCACTGTGTCAGGACCATGTCACGGTGTCAGGAACGTCTAGTACTGTTTACTTTTTAAAAGAAAGACAGAAAATAGGGAGATCAGCCAGCAGGTCAGCGACAGTTCGAACTGTCAAGAGTGACGAGGTCTTCCTGTGTTTCACTGCGAGTTTTAAGAACAAAAGGGGCTGCTTAGGCACAAAAATGGCTGAATCAGTGGAAACAAACCTTCTAGAATGTTCTCGAACAACCAAATAATATGGGATTTAGACATCACCTGACCGGATAGTATATTAGGCCGGCAGCACCCCCAAACTTTGCTTCTCGATTTTACACACAGCTGACCCTCGGTGCACAACGTGTGCATACAGAGAATCCATGTTAATGAAGTCAGCCCGCTCACTAAGCGAGTGCTGAGAACTAGGATTCAAAGACGAACACAACATAGGACAAATACATGAAATCCTCAAGGTGCAAATTATAATTAATAAAGAACACATGAGGACCGAGCGCTTAAATTATCTAAAGATAACTCCAACACAGGTACTGGCAGCGCTCATAGCCGTATGCAGATGCATGTGCCCAAGGGAGCTTACCGTACCCAAACACGTGAAGAATAGCGCCGTTATAAAAGAAAGGGATGGCAGATCTTTTTGAGGATCTGCCAAGTTCCTTTCTTTCGGGCCTCTCTTTGCTACGTGTTTGGGTACGGTAGGCTTCCTTGGGCACATGCATCTGCATACGGCTATGTTTGAGCGCTGCCAGTATCTTTGTTGGAGTTATCTTTTGATAGTTTAAGCGATCGCTCCTCATTTAATTGTTCTATATTAACCAGGGAGTAATATCAAAAACCTTTGACGTTAGTAAGCCCGTGGTCTGCTATCAAAGGTGACAAGAGCCTTATAGCAATAAACTCGAAGTATAGTGATAGGTTTCAAGTCCGAGAACTGGAGCCGAAAGTAACAGAATTGGAGTTCTGTTGTTTAATGTATTTCCCGAAAGGATATACATTTCGAGTAACTATTGCAGAGTCGAGCTCTGGTAGTTACGAGTTGAAGATCTGAGTTCGCGTCCGCTAGAGCATCTAGGGCTTACGGACAGTAGTGCATTTATAGACCACGTATAGGAATCCGTGGATTTGCCGAGTTTGTCCCTGATTTCAGAAAGCCAAACGAAAACGAACACAAGTTGTGAAGAAATTAATACTCTTGTCTGAGTGTACATGAAGCGTCAACTTCCGACTGCAAGTAAAGAGAGATTGAACTGTTACATTGAAGAAACGTTGAAATAGTGGTTTGCGTTGAAAAGAACTTTAAATATTTGTCAACAACAACTGGACCAGCGGGTCGTATCATCGCCCGTCTACATATCGTCATCTTTTGTAACATCGCCTGTCTTTAATTTCACCGCCGTCTTCAGTATCATCGCCCGTCTACACATCATCGCCATCTTCAGCTACATCACCAGTCTGCAATTTCACTGCCGTCTTCACTATCCTCGCCTGTCTTCAGAATCACGCCATTATCCATACGTCGTTGTAAAAGTCTTCTACTTCTTATTTACAAGAACTTGTCTGACACTAACATTTAGGAGTGAACTAGTGTTATTGCGCCTTGTAGGGGAAGAGTGGGTATATTGTACCAGGCGATTAATTGGACCACCACGGTTTTACAGAAACTAAAGGCGGGCAAATCCAGGTTTATTGTCTGTCATAATTGTATGGTGGAAAGACTTCCCTTGGACAAGAAGAAATGGCGGGCAAACGCAAAGTGCGCGGAAAGTAAGCACTTTACTTATTTTTGAGTTCGTTTTGTAAAACTTGTTCCACTAAATCGACGTGGACAGCTTGCAGGAAATGCGAAAAAAGATCTAACTGCTATTGTAATAAAAGCCTTAGGATGGAGCAGAACATTTGTTGACAAATCAACTTCTGATACGGATTGTGTACTTTGCTTCTAGAGGCTTTCAAAAAGGTATGGTATGTGGGTAAATTGAGCTCTCTTTTTCGGGTATATTGGACAAGTGGTGCAATTTATCCACACAGGTTCAAATGACACTCACAGAAAATTTGTGAAGAGTAATATTTTGTGGGTGCAAATGTATGTCCATGTGTGCGTCCCTCCATGCCCTTGAGAGTGGAACGGGGATGAACCAAGCCTCGAAGACCTTCGGAATAGCAAAAGCCACTTTGAAAAGGCACCAGCTTTGCAAGAATAAGTATGCGAATGGATCAACCAGGTTCTAGGTCGACCCACTGTTTTCTCTGATGAAATGGAAGAGCTTGTTCAGTATGTGCTTGATATCGACAGAATGTTCTTTGGCCTGACAAGAAATGAACTTATGGAACTTGCTTTTCAAGTTGCAGAAAAAATGTGAAAAACACCTTCAACAACAACACAGAGAAAGCAGGAAAGGATTGGATCAAGGGGTTCTTTTCCAGACATAAAGAGTTGTCTCTTCGTCAGCCCCAGGCAACCACCATTGCTCGGGCAACTGCTTTCAACAAAGAAGCAGTGGATCAGTTTTTCTCCTACCTTGATGGCCTCATTGACAGATGTCAGTTTATATATAACATGGATGAAACGTGTATCAGCACTGTTGCTACCAAAAGCCAAAAAGTTATCAGTCAAAAAGGAAAGCAATCAAAGCGCAGCACCGGAATCATCTCAAGTGCTGAAAGAGGGACAACAATAGCTGGTGTATTCTGTGTCAGTGCCATAGGTCACAATGCTTCTGCTCAAAAGAAAACGCATGAATGACCAGCTTAGCAATGGTGCTCCAGATGGATCCATGATTCAGTGCAATGAGTCAGGCTGGATGGATAAAGACAAGTTGTGTTTGAAGATTCATAACAAGGACAGTTTCCAGGATTGCCGTGGGGTGGTTTTTTCATATATGGGATACTGGATACAGTTTGTTTCCTTTAAACAGAGACAGATTCTTTTCCAGTGTGATGGGGCAGCCATCACGGAGACGGTTTCGCCACCACCCGCTCACAGCGGGCGGTATCAGATTACAGGCTGGGTACCGCCAGCGTCACGTGACTGTGACGCGCGGCGGCATCTTTTAAACGTGCTGTGCTAGGCTCACTCCCTTTAAACGCTTCTATACTCTTTTAGAATAACTACACACATTAACAACTAACATCTTCGGATTCTACTCGATATGCTCTTTCTTTAGATAGTAAACTCATCAAACATCTTAATAGATTAGGTTAGTTTGTAGGCATATTTCCTATCTTTATCTATTTACCATAGCTAGTAAAACGGTATTTTAGCGTAATTATCTTTATTTCCTCCTCAGTCTACTAAACTGTCCTTTACACTAACAGGAAGAGCGAAGCGCACTCTATTCATCACGTATTTCCATGTATGTAGGGAGAGCTGTAACAAAAGGCCCGCCCCTCTGTTGGAAGAGAGAGAGAGAGAGAGAGAAAGTTTGCGAAGCGAACCCGCTTCATCACATACAGCTGAATACAGACATGCAAATGAATCATTCTCACTTGTTAAATTTGCTGACGACACTGGACTTCTAGAACTAACCACAGATGTGGACGACTGCAACTATAGGCAGGAGAAAAACTGGTTAGTAGAATGGTGGGATAAAATCTACTTGGAATTGAATGTTTGAAAAATAAAAGAAATGGTTATGGGATTTTAGGAAGCATATATAGTCTTGAACACGGGAAAATTGTAATAAAAAGGGAAATTACTGAAAGGTCAAAAAGCTTTAAGTATCTGGGTATTATGATCGACGAAAACCTCTCATGGTGTGTGTGTGTGTGTGGGGGGGTTATAGCTGAATGTTGCACAGCAAACTGCGTGCAAGTCAGGACGGTGTTGCTCAGACAAAGTGTACGTGGGACTGCTGTTGCAACAAGGGCTTCAGTCCCAACCAGTCCCATTGTACTGACACCGGTCTAACCTGTCCTAGAACTGTTCCCTATAGTGCCAGGCGTCTGGCGGGACAGCTACTAGCTTTCAAATGTTTAAAATTGGCCGAGATACGAACCACCGATCTCAGGACAGAACAACCCACTTCTCAACGAAGCATGCCAAAAAAAAAAACCGCGCAGGAAATAGAACACACACCAGGGGCAGACATTAACATGGAAAGTTCATACCCAGGCACAGGTCCACAAATTCCTCCCTGGACACCACACCCACCACAGATCGACATGGACCTCGCCATGTATAACAAAGAAACTCAGCTCATCAAAATACTCAAAGAATTCAGACAGAAACTCAACACTACCTTCAAAGACCACTCCCCTCAATACACAGACGGCTCGCATGACCCGACCATCCACATTAAAGGAATAGCAGTCCATGCACCTCAAATCACCAGTGTTGCAGCTGAGCTTCCTAGCCACACATCCATATTTCCTGCAGAGCTCGTAGCACTACAAAACAAAATCTGCATCAGAAGAATCCTTCCTTGTTGTCTCTGATTCATTTTCACCACTCCAGGCACTTCAAAACCAGTCCTCACAAACAATGGACATAATATACAAACTTCTAGACCTTCTAAATAAGTTTCATAACATGGAAATCCAAATGAACTTTCTCTGGGTGCCATCACATGTAGGAATCCAAGGAAGCAGATAAAATGGGAAAGCAAGCAATATAAGACAATCCGACCACAAACGTCATCCAGATAAACGTACCCATTTCAGCCGAAAAGAGAAAAATAGCCATTCAACCAGATATAAAAATACAGTGGGTCGAAAAGTATAAAGAGGAAGCCAAAGGCACCAGGAGAGAGCTAGAAGAACTTCCGAGTAACGAGCTCACACTGTTTCACTCCAACAGAACCAACCGAAGTAGAATAGCCAGAATGAGACTAAATGGACAATACCATCTTAATCGTAAAGACCCGGTGACTTGAAGCTGTGGGGTTAGACTTAAAACTCCTCATGTCCTGCTAGAGTGTAGCCTAAACAGCCAGGAAAGGGATACACTTAAAAATGCTCTGCACAATCTAAACCTTAACTTCAATCTAAAATCGTCTCTAAATCCTCCCCAAAAGATAAGACAATACATAATACATACATTCAGGTAGTAAACGCCCATCCAGACGTTATATATATCTAAAAAATACAAAATCAAATAAAAAGGAGGTAAACCATTAAATCACACAAAGTAAACTATAGGACAAGCGTAAACAGTACAGCATTAAAAATAAAAGGCGAACACAAAGGTAGAGATAAACAGAATGTAGGAACAGGGCGACGGTAGGGTCGGCCAGCAAGCGCTCCACCACTCAAGCCACAGACAGCGACAGTGAGCCGGGAAAGCGACCCCATAGCCATCACCAGTTCAGACCACCAAGCCACGGCCCCCTTCCTTCCCCAAGCCTACTCCCTTCCCTCCCTTCCCCCAGTACGAAACCACCGCGAGGTTGAAGCACTTTCCCTCCCAAATCATCATCAACCACTACCGCCACCGCCAACGCCGCCGAGCTCGCGTCTCGGTAACTCATGGAAAGACAGAAGTATGTTGTTGAAAAGTCTTCTATTCTGGTTGCGAAATCTCGGGTCTTCTAACGCATAAAGGTTCTGTTGTCTGTAGTGTCGTGACCTTTGGATGGAGGTGGTGGCGCGGAAGCATATCTAAACAAGACAAAGGCAGACTGGACAAAAACAAGAAAGCTTGTGGGGTGGTTGGAAAAAAAACAGGACGACAGACACGACAGACACCATGTACGCTAAACTAGGGACAAACTGCTATTCTGGCTGATAACTTGCACGTCCTCCGACTGGAATTCTATTGTCGACTGATTGCCAGAAACGGCAGGATGAGAGTCCCTAGTGCTAAGACCTCACGGTACAAGAACTTCTTTATAAAAACAGCTGTTCACATAATCAACTGTCGTCTAGGTCACACACACACACCATCGTCTTACCATCCAGTTTCCAAGAAAGAAAAAGAAAGATAAGGTCATCTGATTTTTAAATTCATTCAATAAAACGATAAACGGTGTGGCTACAACGATGTAAGGGAAATAATAACCAGAGAAAATTACAAAGCAGACAACAAAAACAAAGGTCACAAAGGGTGACAGGTAAGCGATTGCGATATGACATCAAGCAAAAATTAACTTTGTGGATTCTTTTTTCGGTTTAGATCAAATATTCGTAATCAATCAACGACATCCTCGGAAAAATGTAGGACATGCAAGCAGACTCCTAGCAAGCTCATCCAATCGCCTTTAAAAGCACAGTTATTACAAACGCCTTGCTTGAAACTACTTTCCTTGTCTGCTAAGTTCACTATTATCTGTGAATGTCTTGCCACGTCTAACAAGAGTCGGATGTTTCCTAAGTGTGGCTACGCATGTGTGTATTGAGGTGACCACTGTGTCTGAATGTTTTGCTACATGTTTGACATGTATAGGGTCTATCGCCAGTGTGAGTCCGAATGTGTTTCGTGAGGTTACCACTTTCTATGAATGTCTTTCTACATGTTTTACATGTATAGGGTCTATCGCCAGTGTGAGTCCGCATGTGTCTAGTGAGGCTATCAGTTCGTGTGAATGTCTTTCTACATGTTTTACATGTATACGGTCTATCGCCAGTGTGAGTCCGAATGTGTTTCGTGAGGTCACCACTTCGTGTGAATGTCTTGGTACATGTTTTACATGTATAGGGTCTATCGCCAGTGTGAGTCCGCATGTGTTTAGTGAGACTACCACTTTGTGTGAATGTCTTGCTACATTTTTTACATGTATAGGGTCTATCGCCAGTGTGAGTCCGCATGTGGTCAGTGAGACTACCACTTTGTGTGAATGTTTCGCTGCATGTTTGACATGTATAGGGTCTATCGCCAGTGTGAATCCGCATGTGTTTAGTGAGGTGACCGCTGTGTGTGAATGTCTTGCTACATGTTTTACGTGTATAGGGTCTATCGCCAGAGTGAGTCCGCATGTGTCTAGTGAGGTGACCACTTAGTGTGAATGTCTTTCTACATGTTTTACATGTAAAGGGTCTATCGCCAGTGTGAGTCCGCATGTGTTGAGTGAGGTGACCACTTTGTGTGAATGTCTTTCTACATGTTTTACATGCATAGGGTCTATCGCCAGTGTGAGTCCGCATGTGGTCAGTGAGGTGACCCCTTTGTTTGAATGTCTTTCTACATGTTTGACATGTATAGGGTCTATTGCCAGCGTGCCTGCGGATGTGTGTATTGAGGTTACTGCTGCAAGTAAATGTCTTCCCACACGTTTTACATTCGTAGGATCTTTCGTTATTGTAAGTTATCCTGTTTCTACTTAGTGTAGAAACCGCTGTGAACCTCTTGCTACATGTCTCAGAATTGTAGTTGTTTTCTTCAGTCGTTGTGTTCGTTTGTACAATTATGTTACAGTGCCCATTTAAAGATTTTCTCCAAGTCTGACTTTTGTGGGGATGGTTTTCTGTGTCAGCTGTCATATTTGTATCTAAACTATCCCAATCGTTCAAAGATTTACTACACGTCTCACTTCTGCTAGACAGATTGTCAGTCTTAGATTTCTTGTGCATTGTAGTCTTGCTCGGTAAGCTGGTCTTGAAGTGACGGGATCGAGTGTTGTTTGTACACCTGTCTTGATCCCTCTGTTGCGCCTGAGATTTGCTGATATTACGAAGGTGGCCATGGATTCGGTGTGTGTGTCTTTCAAGGTAGGTGTTGTCCGAAAAAGCCAACTTGCAGTGTGGGCAGGGAAAGACACCTGCAAAATACATGCAAGAATAAGATGTTCGTACATAGAACTTGTATCTACATACCAACTAACTATATTAATAGGCGTCAGTAGTACATTAACGCATTTAACGATTTTTTACAACTAACAGTTCTGGCACATATAGAACTAATATCTAGAAAAAAATGAAATAGTTTTTTTTAATTTTAGAAATAATAAACATAAATTATTGCCATTAGGTATTGATGGATACCGAGAAGAAAAAAATATTTTGTTAAATGTCATTTTGTTAATATGGGCAATTGACATTGAATAACTCCAGGATACATCTTCTGTTGCAGTATAGTGGTTATATGTGTCCTTGTTCTTTCAGACTTTACTGTTTAAGCTTCTTCTTGTTCAACAACGTGTCGTTCATTACTATTGCTTCCCCAGCCTTCGCATGTCACGAGGAAGATGAAATGAGTTACCTGAGGTTCAGTTCACACAGTAGGAAAGATAATCTTTCTAATTTCCATTAACACATAAAAACAGAATTAAAAATGAAAAGCAAATATGTAGCCAGACTTACGCAAACGTGTTCAGACGCATCTGAAGTCATCTTAGCAACACAGATTTGAAAGATTCCAGCTCACTTTCCTTGAAACCAGTCATGCCGCACAAACAGCACATAAAAACCATTTTGTTGTTTTTTTTTAAATAAAGGGATTTATAATTTCCCAGTTTTGACGATGAGACCTATGGCGTATATACAGATTACTTACCATCAGGTGGCCCCAGACGTCCTGAAGATTGACAGGCCTTGTCCCGCTGGATGCCCAGTTCCTGGCCGTACTCTGCGCCATACCAGACCAGAAGCTCTGTGCCCGGCTGTGACATTTTGTATACATTTTGGCATTCTAGCAACTCTTCTGGGATTTTACTCATCAAAAATGTTTTTTTTTACAAAAGGAAACAGATTCTCAACAGATATTAATCATATTGCAGAAAGAGAACACACTTTTTATGATCACCGATACCATTGGATGTACATCACAATGAGGTGTACATTGTGTCTTGAAAGTTTTTGTCGGTATTCAAACAAGATGTACAACTCAGTTAAAGTGGCAGGGTTAGAAACCTGTCGGAATAACTGCAGCTATAATTATATATTGAGTATTTTTAATCACTGGTGACGTAAACTGTATAGCCCTGTGAAAATGGTACCTGATCAATGATTCCATTAGATGAAGACCTCTGTGAATACGGTAGCTTGGGTAATGAAACTGTATGATGAATGTGAATGCTTATGCAATGGAGTTGTGTGGGACTTTACTTGTTTGTCACCGTGACAGCGGTAAATACAGTAATGATAATCTATAGAGATTAACCCTGCTACCTGTAGGCGACAGTGAGTGGTAGATCGTATAATGATAGTCTAGGTAGATTAAGCCCGCTACCTGAATGTCACAGTGCGAGCGGTAGAAGATCTGCCCTCGGTACTGATACGCGGTCAAGTTCTGTTCAAACACCGTAGAAGCGCAGTTGACGTAACGCATCCAGTTGGACACGCTGCAGTCCTTGGCGTCCACAAAGTGAGACAGCTCGTCCTCCTTGTATACCTGTGAGAAGTCAGACTGTATCAGTCAAAAAACTTTGATCTAAGATTGAACTTTGTTATCATCACAGCTTCACTCTCATGTTTAATGACACTCACAGAAGCCTGCATTCTGTGGAGGGTTAAAACAAGATGGAAAAAGCTTAGTGGTAGAGTTGTTGTTAATGTTGTTGTTGTTGTTGTTGTTGTTGAAGACAGGATCCCCTCTCTTTGACCCTAAGTTCTGTATTTTCTTTATGCGCATGCTGTAGTCTTGATATTTCAGGTTCTCACATTTTTCTGTTTTGACATGTTCTTGAACACAAGCATTGGACAAGCTTAGCAACAGCAGTGGCATATTCTGTCTTCATTTGTGTTCTTTTGAAATCTAGCTCTGTTTCTGCATTTCTTCCATACTGTTGTGCTGGTGTATGATGTCAGGGGAGAAGGAGTGGCGGGGGTTTGCGAGACTGGAGAAAGATAAGAGAGGGAGTTTGCTCATAAAGAGAAAGGATGGGCGAAATGCATGATATTGATAAGATTTGTACGGAGATAGGGTTGGTTTCCTTGTAATTAAACTCACTGTACATGCAACAAAACTCTCCAGTATGACCCCTGACCTGCCAGCAGTAGCCAGAAGAATGGGCTACAGCAAGGTCAATAACTCTCTCTCCCTCATAAGGACCAAAGCGAGATCGCACGGGGAAGAATTGGGTGGCCCAGACACCAAGCCCAGCGTTAGGTATTCCAGACTGTCGTATCTCCAGACCAGCGGGCAGCGTGTGTAGCGCCCTGTCTGGGTCAGAGCCATCTGCAGGGACCTGCGGCAGAAAGGGAAAATAAGAGAAACTGGGACAGGTGGTAACGAAAAAAACTGTTTGTGCCAGCTTTACACAGTCAGTCTTCTATACAGCAGTCAAAGAAGCTTCAGGCAGTGGTAAAAGAAATCTGCAAGTATTTGTAAGTTTTACCCAGATCTCTAGAACTGAAAGTCTTTGTGCATCAGTTTCAATTTTTCTAGAATAATGTACATATATGCGTACAGATATGTCAAAGACAGCCCGAAGAGGTCCGTGGACAGGGCACTGATCCGGATAGTCCAGATTGCATTCTTCGCAGTCTGCAACCGTAGCAATCACTGTGACTTTTATCATTCATGTTTCGAAGTAAACTATATTTTGCTACTAAATTTGATATCCTGCCAGCTTAACACATACATTGAAAATTTCTTGTGAAAATTATCATTTCTTAGATGTAAACAAGCGATTTACTCTTCAAATTACAAGTTGAAGAGGAAAATAACATTGTTTTGCAAATTTACTATGATAAAGTGGATGAAGACAAGAGGATTTGTGCCTGAAAGACCCAAGAGAGTAATTACGAAGAGAAAAAAGTGCGAGCACGTGTTGTAAACAGTATTGAACAGACTGTGTATAAGGAATCGTGAGGACTTTTGGATTACTTCAACTTTAGTTGTGTTTCCATCAAAGGATTTTACAAATTATGGAACAAGGTCTAAGAAACACAGTAAGAAATGAGTTTTCTTTGTTTATTTGTATTTAAAACCATGTTTAAATTGTGTTTTTAGTGTTTGGGGGGGGGGGGGATTTTTTAAATGAATTTTTGAAAAAAGGCTAAAATCCCCAGTCCCCCGGGATGGACCGAGCTAGGATCCCTGCCGTTCGATTGAGTTAAGTGTACGGCCTGAACTTTTTCTTTTTGAAATCTTTTCTGGAAAGAAATTTGAGGTATTTTTCAGGTGAAAGAAAAAAAGGCACAGTTGTTTTTACGCAACATAGCAGTGAAACAAATATAAACACAATGTTTTCCTTTCCCAAAAAGTAACTAGACAATAATACAACGTTTTGGAAGAAAATAAAACTGTGCGTAATAACGTGTAACATCTCTGGACAGAGACGCAACGACATACAATGACGTCTGGTTACGTACACAAGAATTCATCATCATCAGGAACTTCCACGTGCATGTAATTGATTTCCTTCCGCTTGCGGAACTCGTAAACACGCGGCTCGTCATCGCTGTCCTTCTCAGCACAGTTACTGTCCTTGTCTTTTTTCTTGCTCTAACGATGATAACACTGAATCTATTATTATTTTCGCATGCCTAAAATCCTCCCTTTGCGTTATTTTTTGACAAGTTTTTCAGTCCCTCCAAGCTTTAAACTATATAGGATTGGTTTTACGTAAACAGCGAACATTATCAGAAATTCTTGTGATGCTGATGACGACTTTATATCATTGACTACACTCGTAGATCTCGTACATACTTTATCTTCGACTTTAGACATGTCTGTGTTCCACACATGCACGCGCGCACACAAATATATACATGTTTACTAAATTACATATACGTTCACGCGCTTGAGTCCTTGTCGATTAGATTGAAATGTGACTACTCAAGTCTGGAATTGCTGTATAAACAAAGATTTTACAAGGTGAAAAGTAGCACTAGGTACTACCCCGATACAACCTGAATAACAAAATTAACAGGGAAAAAGTGTAAATGAAATCAACTGATTTCCCTATTCCAGTTCTTCAAAGACAAAATTCTTTTTGTTATTTACCATTCTTGCAGACTTTTTATTTTCAGACTTTGCTGCTGATTGCAATGAGGCTTTCCACACAAGACGACCTGTAAAAGTGCAAAACTAGCGACAGTATACTTTTAATCGGATTTAAACCTTTGTGTCAAAGATTCTGATGTTACCTTTCGTTAACAGGGCGATGCGAAAACTTAACAGCGATCTCATCTAGCATTATAGTCCAGTCAACATACTTGGTTTCTTGTGCTTGGGTAGCCACTCCTGGTCACTCTCAGCTTCGCTATTACGGTCCGTGACGTCACCAATACACTGTTCAGGTTTGTGTTTTTTCTTTCTCTGCATGAATTCTGGCTTTACAGCGGATAGACCTTCAGTTTAGGAAAGAATTTACTTTAGCATGCATATAACTTGTTCCACTTGTATATGACTTGTTCCACATTTGTAGAAATTTACAAAAAGGTACTAGAAACGGAAGTAAAAGCAGTGATTACTTTAGACAGTGAATCAAATGCTTTGTAAAAAGAAAATGTAAAATATACAAAGATCCAGCAATTTTTCGTGAGATTTTTTTTAATATGAAGATTTTTTTTCTACAGCGCTGTTGTGCTCAACACAAATTAAATTCTATCTGTATGACATGTAATTTGACTTGTGTTGGTTGATTATATGTAATTTTATCTCCACCCACGGTTAACTGTTTTACATGGCTTGTTGATGCACGCACAATGTAAAAGAAACTGATGAACAACACATTTTATTGTTCGTACGAGGATCAGACACTGAAACTTACCAAAATGTTTCAACATCTCGTAGTTTCTCCTAATATTCCTGTAGCGATTCTGCTCGTAGACGCACATCTTTTCCAGTTCTTCCTTTGTGAAAAACTCCTCTATGGAGTCGCTCAGGTTGGGCTCGGTAAGGTCGGGTAAGGTCTGGAATAAAGTTTTCTTTCTTTCAGATGCATAAAGGAAGCTTGATCCACAAACCAAACTGTTGATTTATAACTATATTTGGTTGACAAAGTGCCACATGGTGTTGCGGGGGGTGTGTGTGTGTGTGCTAAGTTGTGTCTTTTGGGAATGGCACGGCTGTTCAAGACTTCAGTCAGTATTTTGGAGGAGCTGAACTCAAATGTGTTGTTTAGATATTTTGCACGTAACCAGACGTAGAAGTGATGTCCCGTGTGCCGTCAGTTAAGACTGCAAAGTACGGTTGCCACTACCGCAGTAAGTCACATCATCTACGAGTAGAATGCGAGTTTTTCGCCCGCCCGCCTGTCTGCACTGTACACCGTGTTTACTAAGGTTGGACGTTACACCCTTTTGTGATTCGTTCGATTGGACCCTTTAGAGTGTGTGAATTTTCTCCCTCCTCCAACCCCTCAGTAGAAAAGGGTTTCTACGCGGCACATTTCCCCCTTTTTTAAATTTTTTTGACAAAAATATTTAGAGTCTGCAAGAAAAAAATTGGGTAGGTCCAGTGCACAACACATTTTTGACCTTATATACATTTTGCAAAAGTTCCTCTTTATTCTTTCGTAATGATAATTTGTGATATCGGGTTTTTAATCCTACTTCAGAAATCCGGTTTTGACGCAATTTAGACTTCAACCTGTATTATATTAGTTTATTCCAAATATTATTTACAATGTCTTAGTGTAACGTTTTGTGGGGTGTGCTAGAATTCTAGGGAAGAATTACGAAATACATACGCCTAGTGCAGACCCTCACCTTTTCAACCAAAAGGTACACGACCAGATAAATTAACACATTTATTTAACTATAAACAATAAGAAGGATAGTAGAGGGAGAAGAGAGATAGATGAACAAGTAAGTAACAAATGCGTGTATGAGTGCGTGAATGTATGATAGAAACAATGTGTTATGTGTTACAACTCGCGTAACAATAATACAACTGAAGTACAGTTGAATAAAAAAAAATAAATCGCAAATCTACTTGCGGTGTGTACAGTTATTCCACCGGCACAGAATTATATTCCAGTCAAGGTTGGGTCGGACACATCAGTGTTCGTCCACATAACAGGTAGACCGCGGAAGAAGTTCATGTGCAGGTGGAGACAGTTGATGTCCGTAGACGTGATTC
>SMGT01015880.1:10822-26935 GCA_004794575.1 Lanistes nyassanus | reverse complement strand
GGGGGGCCTTCAGATGTCCACCAATGGTGCGCTTCCACGTTGTTCGCGGTACGTGTCTCTTCCTCCTGTCATCAGGATCCCACATCACTACTATCTGTGCTGTGCTGTGTGTGTGTGCGTGTGTGCGTGTGTGCGTGCGTGCGTGCGTGCGTGCGTGCGTGCGTGCCTGGCTGTGTGCGTGTGCGTGTGTGTACGCACGCGCGATCATGAAGGAGTGTCAGTCATATGCTTAAGTGGGTTTGCATGTGCTCATTTTGTTTACTTGTGCACGGGTTTGCACTTTGTTGATTTGTCAGTTCTAGTTTTCAGCTACACTGTGCAGAGAACTGGGGTCGCTAGCCAGCCCTAGGCAGCAATACAACAACCTTGGTACGTTGCCACTGAAATTATACTGAGAGGACTCATTACTTACTTCTCAATAAAACTGTACAGAACGATCGTTTCTGCCGAACAGATCTATTTAGTTTTGCTTAAATTAAGTTAGAGCTCAAGACTGAATCACTTTTTAAAAAAGTGTTACTATATTACACATTAGTTACAATGCAAACAAAAACCAACAAAAACCATATAACAACCAGACCGAAAAAAAAAGAAAGAAAAGTGGATCAAGTGGGGAGGGAGTGAAATTGAAAGAAATCCAACAATTTTTGTTTGTAAGTTGATCACTGTTCTGTAGAACTATGTTCGTAGATTTTTCTATTTCTTTAGATTTGAATAAAATTCACTAACCCGTCCCTTAAAATTTTTATTCAAATCGTGAATCACTTTTTCTGTTGTAGACGGCTGGGACTTATTTTTCATTCCGTCCCCAATCCCCGAACGAAAAGTGCGAGTCTGGCGTAGAAACTGTTGAAGGAAAAGTTTTATCTCCTCAGTACAGTCTTAGCTTGTGCGTGTCACTATGCAGGTAAGAGCCGAGCTGTTTGCAAGTCTTGATGATTTTATGTGCGTGGACTTTTGATTGATTGATTGATTGATTGAGAGAGAGAGAGAGGAGAGTACAGATTATGAAGAGCTATTAAGTTTGATATTCTATTGAAAGACTAATGAGCTGATCGGAAAATCCAATGAGAATATTAGTTGTGGTTTGTGAACAGAAAGCTTTTTTTTTTTTAGATTGTACTCTTCTCGCGCTCACATCAGAACATGTTCTCGTTATACAAGCCTACAGCTCCAAAGTTCCCCAGCACTAATGGCTGATCGACCTCCCCGAACTCTTTTTATGGGCGCCTTCTTTACAACAGAGCAAATGGACACGAATGACGTTTTATCCTACTGGCTGGAAAGTGTGGATTTTACAGCTATTGTGAATATCTCAGTACTGGGAATCCCAGATTAACTTTCTTTGTGGTTCAGAGCAAAAACAAACAAACAAAAAAAAAAAAAAACCACACACACACACACGAAGGGAGTTGATCGATGAAACTGTTATCAGATGTCAGTCACTTTTTTTTCTCCACTATAGTTTACACAAATCATTTTTCAGTTAGTCTACCTTTCGTTGAATGATTCCGCTTTCACTCTAAGAACCTGTCCTCTACTTTCGTGTTCGGAGAAGTTCTCAGAGAGAGAGAGAGAGAGAGAGAGAGAGAGAGGGAGGGGAGAGTGGTTGGTGGAGGTCTGGCCTTTGCCATCATTTTCTTCAGCATAGTCTTAGGGTGGACAGCATTATTACTCAGCAGAGGTCACTGTCAAAGAGATCCGTTAAATGATAGCTGCACCTCACTTTCAAGAGTTTAGGGAAGCGGTTGTCTGCACTATAAACAAGAAGTGTTCAATTTACAAAACTTATTTTGTTACCCTCTACAACGAATATACCCGAAACATCAATCTATCAATGTACCTTAAAGATCGGCTCTGCCGCGCGCACACGATTGGGTGGGATCTGCTACATGTTGCAGCAGTGGTGGCATTAAGCCGCTGACTGGCCAACTACAACGTCAGCAAAGCTTATGACGAAGGTGTTTATCGAACCGTCAGCCTGGAGTGGTCAAGACATGCATGCCCGTGCGCGAAATGGGGACCTCGTTAGATAATGTTGCCATAGCTGTGTTAAGGGTAGGTGGCTATTATTCCAGTTCTGAGTAACAACCTGCTCACTCCCTAGAAAGGACCACCTCTTTTTTCAGAGAGCGACACCTTGTGGGCTGCGTTCTGGTGTGAGAGAGCTCCGACAAAGAGTTTGAGCCATCCCTGGTCATTTACCTGCTGTTGGTGTCTGCCAAGAACTAAACTCAAAGCACAGGTAAGGAGATATTTAGGACAAGACGTAGTTATTGATATTCTCTCTATTCCTGAAAGATGACCAGCAACGTTTTTTTTTTTGCTTTCTTTGGTTAACTTTGTGTTGTATTCACATTTGATTTACTTTCATGTTAAAGTCTTTTCTTTTGCCTGCTATTTTATTTTTCCTTGTTTGTGTTTTTCTTTTTATTCGTTCTTGTTTATTTTTCTGTTTGTCTCTGTCTTCTTTTCTTTACTTGTTTTACAATCTATCTAGTGCAATTCAGAATTCCCAGTTTGATTTTATGGAAATGAATGAATGAATGAATGAATGAATGAATGAATGAATGAATGAATGAATGAATGAATGAATGAATGAATGAATTTATAAGCGGCATCAAAGGTCTACAAGTTCTATTTCAAACGTTGAAGTATTTCTAGCTCCGGACTTGCTCCTTCACAAGATGACAAGCCGACACTGAAGACAAATTCTTGTCATTTAAATAAAGAATTAACATGGCGGTGACTTTTACAGCAGACTTGTGCAACGGTTGTAATTGGGTTTCCTGATCGTTGTTAGACCGTACATGCATAAAATTTACGTGCGATTTTTTTTCGGAGTTGAGCGAGTTACGCGACATTAACGTTGTCATGGTTCTCGTCTGTCTCGGCCACGGCGTAACCAGAAACAGGTCAGGGTGCGTTCACACGATGACTTGCATGGAATTGTTTCTTAGCCCCTGTTGACTTCCGGCTTCAGCTGCTGGAAGATTTAAGCCCGTTCTTCAGCCTCAGTATGACAGATTATATGAACTAATTATTTCTTATGTTTGAATACATGTATATGTGTTAGTGCGTATGCATGCATGTGTATGTCTATGTGTTTATATTTTGTGTATGTATGCGTAATTTGTGTGTGTATGAATGTATACATTTATGCACATGTTATGCATTTATTTATGTGTGTATGTATGTATGCCTGGGTATTTTCCATGTATGTATGTGTGTATGTAACAAGCAGAAAAGATTTAACAGGATATTGCTACTGAAAACAAGCAACATTTTTTCTTTTTCCACCAAGAAGCATCCAATAAGCTGCAAGATTCAGATATGATTTGAATAAACTGGTGATATGATTAATTCCATAATAACTTTAACGTCTCCGATAATTAACTTTACAAACCTCAGTGTCAACGGGTCCTGCGTCAACGACAACGCCAAATGCCACTTCCAAGTCCAACAGCAGTGGTGCAGCTCCACCCTTCACCTGGTTGAAACGACTGCCTGCGAAGATGTGCACACTGTGTGCATTTATATTTATAATTCCACTGAAAAATTGAGTGAGAACAGGAATTATCGTTTTGTAAGAAACCGTTGTTATATTTAACGAAAGGAGGACAGAAGGAAGAAGGAAGGAAAGTAATTAAAGCTAATTAACACACAGCTACACATACAACATAGACGCTTTAATTGAAATGTGAGGATGACATCGACAAATGCGGGGTGCGGGGTGGGTGGATGGGTGGGTTGAAAAGCTTGCAAAATTTTTGTTCGGTAATAAGTCATATTAACTTTTAAGGTGAATTCTTTTATTATTGTCACGCATTTATTTTCTAAAACGAGAGGCGTTGTGTGTGCGCGCGCGCGCCTGTATGTAATATGGATACCAGTTAAAAGGGCACCGCTACAATTGTATCTGTTGTGACCACACTGTACGTGCTCTTGTAGATGTTTGTGATATCTGGTATATATCATGTTAGGAATACATCACGCACTATGGTATACATGTATTTTTACAAGTGATCAGAGTCAGCTGAAGAAGTGTGCTCACGTATTCTTTCCGAGATGTTGGTGCGAACATGCTTATGTAAAGAATATCTGATCTAACTTTTAAAAATTATATTATCTTTTGTTGCAACCCGATGGGCTAGTTTCTTATGAACTGCTTCCATCTGACATTGGCGAGCCATATAAACCCGGTGTTAATATGTTTGCTATGCGGTACGACTATGGCTCAGCAACTGCATGGCTACTAACGTGGAGAAAGAACAACCAGATATCGTGACAGGCGTGTTTCTGAGGCCAGACTTAGATATTTTAATAATCTTAAAGACACCAGGCACAGAGACCTATTCAGGACTCAACACAGTGCACCTAAACTAAAGCAGTTGAATCTACAGTTTGCTGAAGCATACGTAGTGGAAGCATACAAACTACCATAAAACAACTTTTAATCTAATCTTCTTTCATTTTATGACATCAACGTGTGTACATAAGCTGCCTCATTGCCATCAGTCAGTGATGATGGGTTTTATTCCTTAACGTTCAGTCACAAACGAGGTGCATAATATCATCAGAACTGCGTTAGTTGTTTGAGACAAACTTTACGTGCTGCCACACTGGAACTGTTATCACAACACGGGCTTTAGTCCAAGTCAGTCATATTATACTGGAACCAGGACAACCAGTCCTAGTACCGCTTCCTATAGTTCCAGACGTCTGGCAGGACAGTTACTAGATTGCCAGTTGGTCTTAGGTATGACTAGGCGGGAGAGCGTATCACTTACCTCCTGCTTCGGAATCGGACGACTTAACCATTAGACCACTGAAGCGGTCCTTTGCTCATCTAATGCTTAAGCTGTCAGCCAAAATGAGCACTTCTGACATTATTTGCATCTCCGCTTTGCGGCCTGTCTGGTTTACTGGGGTTCAAGTCCTAAACCTGACGTGATAATCTTCTATACTTATCTGCACTGCATATATCTCTGTTATGAAAAGCCATGTAACGTACACCCTAAGACGCACCTTGTCCTCCTGTATAACGACACAGGAATATAGTCCTGAACAAGTGAAAATTGTAATAAAAATGAAACTTACTGAAAGGTCAAAGAGCTTTAAATATCTGGGTATTATGATCGATGAAAACCTCTCATGGTGTGTGTGTGTGTTGTTGCTGAACGTTGCACAGCAAACTACTTACAAGTCAGGACGGTGTTGCTTAGACAAAGTGTACGTGGGACTGCTGCTGCAACAAGGGCTTCAGTCCCAACCAGTCACATTGTACTGTGTTACTTTGTAGAAGGTTTCCACAGCGCTATTTGTTTCGTTTACTGTATGTTCGCATAGTGTTGTAACTTTTCATTCAAGAAAGTTGAAAACGTTAGTGACCCAGAGAAAGTACCTAGAAATAGGAGTGAAAGACGTCATTTTTTTATTAACAAAACGTGTAAGATTCAGTCTTCTCCATGCAATGGGAAGAGAGAAAATTTGGTTGACATGGGAATGAAGAGATTTTGGGGGAAGTTTAACGTTTTTCTGGGAGTCTAGTAGAAGGCAGCGAAGTGTTGAGATGCATTTCTAGTTTGAGGAAGCTTTAACAGTCAACCGTCACTATACGTACTTCGCTGTAGGCTAGCCCTGTATAGCTACTTAGTAAATGATTTGTGAGATAACTGAACCCGCTTGTTTCTAGTCCTGGGAAGTTTTTGTGCACTTCCACGGCGAGATTTTTTGGGTCAACTTTCTCGTGTTTTGAAAGAGACAAGAACGTTGTTGGGCCATCGATGGGTAGAGGACCTAACAGTGTAAGCAGTCAGTGTTATATCTCCGTGTTCCTGCAACTCGACCTTGTCAGTCTAGTAGTAGACTGTGAGTGAGCAGACAAGAGAACTTTTCCACTAGTTGGAGATCGGACTTTCCTCTAGATCAGAAATCTACGAGGAGCAAGGAGTTCTTCCTGTGATGGTTGTCAAGGAACTCCAAGGGCACCTAACTGAACTCTATATTACGTTATTCATTGTACCGGATATCCACACGAGGACCAGGTCGAACTGCTGTGAATCTCCCTTGGAGGCATAGCCGGGTCTTCAGTTCACCTTCGACCTTGCATCCTGTTCTTCCTGGAGTTACGCTCTGCAGACTGGACTTCGCGTTTCTGCATTCCGAGTCTACTGTTAGATACTTTCTTCTTCCGTACAGACTATGACTGTGGACCATTATTGAGCGTAAACATACATTGTGTGGATTATTCTGTTCCTGATTGGATTATAGTCCACCGCAAGTAGTTTTTACGGATTGTATTAGTTTAATTGTACACTGCTTATTTCACTTCCTGTTCTGAGGTTTGTGACATACCTCTCGTTCTGATTACTACACACACACACACACATGCACTTTTGCATCCTTGTTCATCCACCTCTTTCCTTCCTCTGCTATCCTTGTATGTTCGTAGTTCAAAAAATGTGTTGAATTATCTGGTCGTGTCCCTTTTGATTGAAAAGGGGGATAGCTTTAGGGGATTACATTACTTATCTCTTCCGTAATCTCCAGCTCACCCGATAAAATGCTACATAGGCTCGCATGACCCGACCATCCACACCAAAGGAATAGGAGTCGATGCACCTAAAATCACCAGTGCTGCAGCTGAGCTTCCTAGCCACACATCCATATTCCCTGCAGAGCTCGTAGCAATACGCACTGCCCTAAGGGTGATAGCACTACAAAACAAAATCTGCATCAGAAGAATCCTTCCTTGTTGTCTCTGATTCATTTTCACCACTCCAGGCACTTCAAAACCAGTCCTCACAAAGAATGAACATAATATACAAACTTCTAAACCTTCTAAATAAGTTTCATAACATGGGAATCCAAATAAACTTTCTCTGGGTTCCATCACATGTAGGAATCCAAGGAAACGAGGAAGCAGATAGAATGAGAAAGCTAGCAATAGAAGACAATCCGACCACAAACGTTATCCAGATAAACGTACCCATTTCAGAGAGAAAAATAGCCATTCAACCAGATATAAAAATACAGTGGGATGAAAAGTATAAAGAGGAAGCCAAAGGCACCAGGAGAGAGCTAGAAGAACTTCCGAGTAACGAGCTCACACTGTTTCACTCCAACAGAACCAGCCAAAGTAGAATAGCCAGAATGAGACTAAATGGACAATACCATTTTATTCATAAAGACCCGGTGACTTGCAGCTGTGGGGACAGAATTAACACTCCTCATGTCCTGCTAGAGTGTAGCCTAAACAGCCAGGAAAGGGATACACTTAAAAATGCTCTGCACAATCTAAACCTTAACATCAATCTAAAGTCGTCTCTAAATCTTCCCCAAAAGATAAGACAATACATAATGGGTCTGACAGCGCAGGTAATAAACGTCCATCCAGACCTTAGATATATCTAAAAAATACAAAATTAAATAAAAAGGGAGTAAAAACCATTGAATCACACAAAGTAAACTATAGGACAAGCGTAAACAGTACAGCATTAAAAATAAAAGGCGAACACAAAGGTAGAGATAAACAGAATGTAGGAACAGGGCGACGGTAGGGTCGGCCAGCAAGCGCTCCACCACTCAAGCCACAGACAGCGACAGTGAGCCGGGAAAGCGACCCCATAGCCATCACCAGTTCAGACCAACAAGCCACGGCCCCCTTCCTTCCCCAAGCCTACTGGCTTCCCTCCCTTCCCCCCAGTACGAAACCACCGCGAGGTTGCAGCACTTTCCCTCCCAAATCATCATCAACCACCACCGCCACCGCCAACGCCGACCTCGGGTCTCGGTAACTCATGGAAAGACAGAAGTATGTTAATCCCAACAAGGTACTGGCAGCGCTAGACACACCCGTATGCTGACGCATGCAACCAAGGGAGCCTACCGTACCCAAACACGTAGCAAGGAGAGAGTCGAAAGTAAGGAACATGGCAGATCTTCCATGGCAGAAGATCTGCCATGTTCCTTACTTTCGACTCTCTCTTTGGATACGGTAGGCTCGCTTGGTTGCATACGTCAGCATACGGGTGTGTCTAGCGCTGCCAGTACCTTGTTGGGATTATCGTTTGATGATTTATAGCGCTCGGTCCTCATTTGTTCTTTATTCAGAAGTATGTTGTTGAAATGTCTTCTATTCTGGTTGCGAGATCTCGGGTCATTTAGCACATAAACGTTCTGTTGTCTGTAGTGTCGTGACCTTTGGATGGAGGTGCTGGCGCGGAAGCATATCTAAACAAGACAAAGGCAGACTGTGGGGTGGTTGGAAAAAAACAGGACGACAGACACGACAGACACCATGTACGCTAAACTAGGGACAAACTGCTATTCTGGCTGATAACTTGCACGTCCTCCGACTGGAATTCTATTGTCGACTGATTGCCAGAAACGGCAGGATCAGAGTCCCTAGTGCTAGAACCTCACGGTACAAAAACTTCTTTATACCAACAGCCATTCACATAATCAAAGGTCGTCTAGGTCACACACACACACACACCATCATCTTACCATCCAGTTTCCAAGAAAGAAAAAGGAAGATAAGGTCATCTGATTTTTAAATTCATTCAATAAAATGATAAACGGTGTGGCTATAACGGCGTAAGGTAAATAATAATAAGAGAAAATTACAAAGGAGACAACAAAAACAAAGGTCACAAAGGGTGACAGGTAAGCGATTGCGATATGACATCAAGCAAAAATTAAATTTGTGGATTCTTCTGTTGGTTTAGACCAAATATTCCTAATCAATAAACGACATCCTGGGAAAAATGTAGAAAATGCAAACAGGCTCCTAGCAAGCTCATCCAATCACCTTTAAAAGCTCAGTTATTACAAACGTCTTGCTTGAAACTACTTTCCTTGTCTGCTAAGTTCACTATTATCTGTGAATGTCTTGCCACGTCTTACATGAGTAGGATGTTTCCTAAGTGTGGCTACGCATGTGTTGAGTGAGGTGACCACTGTGTCTGAATGTTTTGCTACATGTTTGACATGTATAGGGTCTATCGCCAGTGTGAGTCCGCATGTGTTGAGTGAGGTTACCACTGTGTCTGAATGTTTTGCTACATGTTTGACATGTATAGGGTCTATCGCCAGTGTGAGCCCGCATGTGTTTAGTGAGGTTACCACTTTGTGTGAATGTCTTGCTACATGTTTTACATGTATAGGGCCTATCGCCAGTGTGAGTCCGCATGTGTTTAGTGAGGCTACCACTTTCGGTGAATGTCTTGCTACATGTTTTACATGTATAGGGTCTATCGCCAGTGTGAGCCCGCATGTGTCTAGTGAGGTTACCACTTTGTGTGAATGTCTTGCTACATGTTTTACATGTATAGGGTTTATCGCCAGTGTGAGTCCGCATGTGTTGAGTGAGGTGACCATTTTGTGTGAATGTCTTGCTACATGTTTTACATGTATAGGGTCTATCGTCAGTGTGAGTTCGCATGTGGTCAGTGAGGTGACCACTTTGTGTGAATGTCTTGCTAC
Organism: Lanistes nyassanus; assembly: GCA_004794575.1. Lineage (NCBI taxonomy): Eukaryota > Metazoa > Mollusca > Gastropoda > Architaenioglossa > Ampullariidae > Lanistes > Lanistes nyassanus. Next base: position 17,446 of record SMGT01015880.1, on the reverse strand, counting down.
ATGTTTTACATGTATAGGGTCTATCGCCAGTGTGAGTCCGCATGTGTTTAGTGAGGTTACCACTATGTCTGAATGTCTTGCTACATGTTTTACATGTATAGGGCCTATCGCCAGTGTGAGTCCGCATGTGTCTAGTGAGGTGACCACTTTCGGTGAATGTCTTGCTACATGTTTTACATGTATAGGGTCTATCGCCAGTGTGAGCCCGCATGTGTTTAGTGAGGTTACCACTTTGTGTGAATGTCTTGCTACATGTTTTACATGTATAGGGTTTATCGCCAGTGTGAGTTCGCATGTGGTCAGTGAGGTGACCATTTAGTGTGAATGTCTTGCTACATGTTTTACATGTATAGGGTCTATCACCAGTGTGAGTCCGCATGTGTCTAGTGAGGTTACCACTTTGTGTGAATGTCTTGCTACATGTTTTACATGCATAGGGTCTATCGCCAGTGTGAGTCCGCATGTGGTCAGTGAGGCTACCACTTTGTGTGAATGTCTTTCTACATGTTTTACATGTATAGGGTCTATCGCCAGTGTAAATCTGCATGTGCTTAGTGAGGCTACCACTTTGTGTGAATGTCTTGCTACATATTTTACATCTATAGGGTCTATTGCCAGCGTGTGTCCGTATGTGTGTATTGAGGTTACTACTGCAGGTAAATGGCTTCCCACATGTTTTACATTTGTAGAATCTTTTGTTATTGTAAGTTATCCTGTTTCTACTTGGTGTAGAACCCGCTGTCAACCTCTTGCTACATGTCTCAGAATTGTAGTTGTTTTCTCCAGTCGTTGTGTTCATTTGTACAATTATGTTACAGTGCTGATTTAAAGATTTGCTCCAAGTCTGACTTCTGTGGGGATGGTTTTCTGTGTCACCTGTCATATTTGTATCTAAACTATCCCAATCGTTCAAAGATTTACTACACATCCCACTTTTGCTAGACAGATTGTCAATCTTAGATTTCTTGTGCATTGTAGTCTTGCTCTGTAAGCTGGTCTTGAAGTGACGGGATCGAGTGTTGTTTGTAGACTTGTCCTCATCCCTCTGTTTCGCCTGAGATTCGCCTGAGGTGGCCATGAATTCGGTGTATGTGTCTTCCAAGGTAGGTGTTGTCCGAAAAAGCCAACTTGCAGTGTGACCAGGGAAAGACGCCTGCAAAATACATGCAAGAATTAGATGTTCGTACATAGAACTAGTATCTACATACTAACTAACCATATTAATAGGCGTCAGTAGTACATTAACGCATTTAACGATTTTTACAACTAACAGTTCTGGCACATATAGAACTAATATCTATTTTTTTGTTAATTTTAGAAATAATAGACACAAATTATTGCTATTAGGCATTGATAGATACTGAGAAGAAAAAAATATTTTGTAAAATGTCATTTTGTTAATCTGGGCAATTGACATCGTTGCAGTATAGTGGTTATATGTGTCCTTGTTCTTTCAGACTTTACTGTTTCATGCTTCTTGTTCAACAACGTGTCTGTCGTTACTATTGCCTTCCCAGCCTTCGCATTTGACGAGGAAGATGAAATGAGTTAACTGACGCTCAATTCACACAGTAGGAGAGATAATCTTTCTAATTTCCACTGACACATAAAAACAGAATTAAAAATAAAAAGCAAATATGTAGCCAGACCTAGGCAAACGTGTTCAGACTCATCTGAAGTCATCTTAGCAACACAGATTTGAAAGATTCCAGCTCACTTTCCTTGAAACCTTTGTCCCAGTCATGCCGCACAAACAGCACATAAAAACCATTTTGTTGTTTTTTTAATAAAGGGATTTATAATTTCTCAGTTTTGACGATGAGACCTATTGCGTATATACAAATTACTTACCATCAGGTGGCCCCAGACGTCCTGAAGATTGACAGGCCTTGTCCCGCTGGATGCCCAGTTCCTGGCCGTACTCTGCGCCATACCAGACCAGAAGCTCTGTGCCCGGCTGTGACAAGACACCGACACTCTCAGACTGGTAATGGCCATGTATACATTTTGGCATTCTAGCAACTTTTCTGGGATTTTACTCATTAAAAAACGTTTACAAAAGGAAACAGATTCTCAACGGATATTAATCATACAGCAGAAAGAAAACATACTTTTATGATCACTGATACCACTGGATGTACATCACAATGAGGTGTACATTGTGTCTTGAAAGTTCTGGTCGGTATTCAAACAAGATGTACAACTCACTTGAAGTGGCAGGCTAACAAAACTTTAGGAATAACTGTAGCTAATTATATACTGAATATTTTTAATCACTGGTGACGTGATCCGTATAGCCCTGTAAAAATGGTGTTACGCCTCCACGCGTCACACGCGCTCGCACGACAACACACCTCGATAACAGTCCGACAACACCAAAGTTTATTAATGAGAAAATAATAGGGGGAGGCACGGCCGTTCGTCTAAAACGCTACTTCTAAAACGTTAACTCAATCTTAATAATCTAGTGGTTTCATTATGTGATTCGGCTCCACACACCACACTGTCCGTCTCAAAAGGCATCAAAGGTTTAGCCTTCTATCATAGCTTCCAGCTTCGCCTAATTCTAGGGCATTCTCTCTGAGTTTCTTACCTCAGAGGTATCTCCCCTCAGTGTGTGTGTCCCCTCTCTATCTCTTGGTCCTCCTCTCTCTCTCTCTCTTCGTCCGTGGTTCTTGTGTGGCTGGCAGGCCCGCATATATTGGGGTGAGGAGCATCCGAAATATTCTAACGAGTCTTCCTCATTAGCGAGCCTCCTGCCAGCTCTAGCGTCAGCTACCCTCTGACTGCCAGATGTATGTTGTTTTTTTTGGGGGGGGGATCCACTCGAACGGGGTAATTGCGCCATTATCCTCAACTCTCGAAGTCGACCTTTGACTAACTTGGTCATATCCCTGGGCTTCCCGATCGTTCAGCCATTCGGACGGTTGCTAATCGCAGGCCGCCAATTATCTTCCAGCGATTACCAGGACTTGCCGACCAGTTCACGCACGTCCGCCGTATCGGCTTTCGGACTTCTCCCACCACGTGGCTAGTCCGGGTAAGGTCAGTCCTGATTGCGACCACGCCTTGTCTTTCGCCACATGACGAGTAGTGACCGATTTAAAAAAATGGATCCTTGATACTTTTCCCCCACAAATCATCTAATAACATACGCGTGACTTAAAACACATCCTGCCGTGCCTTATGCCGCCGCTTAGATAAAACGAAAGTCCTTCATACAAAGATAAGCATGCATCAATTCTAACAAGGACATTTCGGACTTGTTTCCTTTTACACCTTTCATGTTCCAGAATCGTCCATAATTCTCGGCTGACCATCTTCCAAGACCGTATTTCCTTTGTTGGCGCACTGTTTAGTCTTCAACTACAAATGAACGTAATCAATAGGCTGAAAAATGTATACACGAAATTCAGCATGCAGACAATAGACTGATTTAGAACGATCAAACAGCGCGCTTAACTACAGTCCTTGTGTGCGCTCAAAATATAACCAAGGTCCAATACACCGATTAAGATTTTTTTAAAATGCGAAAAGTAGATTAAACATTTCTTACAAAATCAAGGATTAAAACGCTGGTTGCAGTTCATAGGCAAATAAAGTTCATTCTTAGAAACCGTGTAATGTTCTGTCCGTTTCATCAAAGCTTCATTTCCGCGATACTCATTCCTTACACATTTTAAAAGCTTCCACTGTCTTTTCTCACTTCAGATTAATTGTTTCTACACACGGGTGTCTCCGGACGACGTACTACCCGTTGCACTTCCACGCCGCGGTACCGCAGGATATAGTCTGCTGGGGACACCGGATCCCACTGCAACGATGGCAATCTCCTCACTTGCCATGTTGTTTGCTGGAGGCGCCGAATTCTTTCCTCGGCAGGTGTAGTCATCACCTTCTGCGCTGACAGAAGCCTCATGATGCCCAGGCAGGCAGCCCTTGGGACATCTCAGAGTTCTACCCGGAACTGACTGCATGGCCAGCCAGGGTCTCTTACGTAAACCAAAACAAATACCTATCCCTACCACTATGAAGATACAGATAGTCACATAATACGGCTAACTCGAGGAAAAATGTAAAGTGACCTTACTCTGTTCCAGTTCCTTTACCTTACTTATCAGGTGGGACATGGGAATAGCTGTCATTTCGTTTAAATTATCAGGACTTTTAATAGGGTCCCAATCTGGAAATTCATCCTTGAATGGTCGCCACAGTGATACGTTGGCGGGGTGCCAGTGTCGCAATAAGTGATCGTAGCTGCTTTCGAGGGTCCTCTCGCTTCCCTGCGTGTTCGTGCGGTACAAAGTCAATTCTTTACTGGATCCTGGCTTTAGCTCGAATACTGCTAATGGGGGTTCAACTTCCTTTGTTCTCGTTTCTGGTCCGTCACACGTCTCGGTAAATAACAGCCTCTTGTCGGTGCTAATTCCTCATAGACCTACACCCAGATCCACCACTACTGGCAATAACACTCGGGTTTGTACGACCTTCTCACATGTCGAACTAACGGCGTCCTTGTCTTTTAAAAACAGCGAAAAAAGACAAGACTTTACACTATCTGACGTGTATATGGGACTGGTCACTTCACAAAACCCCAAAGAGGGGTTTGAGCAACGCATTAGTTCCTTATCAGAAAGAAAAGATCGAGACCTTCGTTCTGCCCTTATCAACCGCCAGGGCCTTACTTTCCAAGTGGTAACGAGCGGTGCGCGTGCCAGTGTTCTCAGCCTTTTTTGCTATAGGGGTAAGGGGTACGGGTAAGTTGGTTGCTTCATAAATTTCTAGTTCCTGACTAAAATCTAACAACGGAATGGGTACCATTATAATAATTCTCCGTGGCTCTAGGGCCGGGGTACATGGCAAGGTGTTGTAATATGTCCATAATCCCTTTACTGGGTCGAGAGGTAATCCGAGTGTGGGTCGGATTCTTTCCTTGATACCAATCAAAATCTTCACTAGTTCGTTGGGCTCTATCACTCCTGGGGTGCAAGCAGATTGAGTTAATATGGTCTAGACATATAACTGCTCGTTGAATCGACTGTCTTATTTCGTGGAGTAAGAGATCGAGGTGTACATAGGTCTCGAACAAGCTTGTCGTTACGGCTACTTCTTTGTGTAGTTCGCTTACGAGGGTATGTAGTTTGAGTCTAGCTTTCGCATACTCCCTAGCGCTTTGTTCAGTGTTTGTTCTCTCTAACCTGCTCACGGGTAACGTTTAATATTGTAAGGCCTTCTTCTACCACATGCGCTAACTCCTGCTGATCACGGGTTAACTTCTCAACTGTCGCCGCAACACGTTCCGTATCTTCTTCAGACACGGTGCCGAATAAATAACTCAAAGCATGGCCTACGAATGGCAGCAAGGAACGACGTGCGCGCCCGCGTGCGTGCAAAGGCCGCCGCGAGGCGAAAGTGGCAACCACTCCCTCAGACAAATCTCTCGGACCTTGTACGTCGCGTTCTAACTGCGTGAAGACACCAGCGCCATCCATTCTCCGCAACTGGTTATAGTGCATCATTGCTGCCAACGTGCCATTGCTTGCCGTTTCAATATGATGGGGAAGCAGATTCAAAAATCTCTCATAGGGCTCTAAATGAACCACCAATGCCACTATCCAATTCGAGTGTGTGATAGTTATCTCCCCTATTTTACGAAAGGCTACGTTCTCGTATATCATTACTTGACCACTGGTTAAGCCTATAAGTCCAGTTATCAGGGTCACTCGCAACCACTCCATCTGCAACATTTCATACAACATAAAACTCATCCGGAAAAGAAATAAAATGTAACACTCCATCAATGACTACATGTCTCTTCCTAAGCGTCGGCCACTTGTCTGCATCTTCTAATTTCACTAGCGTTTCGATGATGGTGCTATCTTTTGCTTGCTCTTCCTTCATGTTAAAGTCAAATAATTTCAATTCTGACTTCTTGTGAACCTCAGGTGCAGATACTTTACAACTGACAAATTCCTTGGCTTTGATTTTGTTGGAATTGATTGCGTCTACCTGTAAGGCATTATCGTTCACCTCTACTCTTTCATCAATATCTGAGCTAACCTCATGTGAACCGTCTGGCACGCGGGATAGCAGGTCTGCTAACATATTATTTGGATCAGGTACGTAGTCTATCTTGCAGTTATAACCAGCTATGCTGAGAGCCCACATTTGAATCTTCTTGTTCTGCATTGGGGAATCTAACAAATTCTTAAGTGGTTTGTGACTGTGAACCTAGCGTTGTGCAAGTAGTGATCGAGTTTCTGCAAAGCGTAATAAATTGCGTATGCTTCTTTCTCTACTGTGGACTATCTAGTTTGTGTGTCGCTGAGTTTGTGTGACAGAAAATACAATGGTTTCTCTTCTTCTTGACCATCTTCTCCTGGAGCTAACTGCGTTAAGCATGCACCTATGCATGTATCACTGGCGTGCGTGTAGACTGTGTAGGGTTTCTGAGTGTCTGGATACGCTAACAGTGGGACAACTGACAAACTGTCTTTCAAAAACTGAAACGCTTCCTCACACCTTTCAGTCCAGTGGAACCTGGCGAATTTCTTTGTTAGGGCTTTAATGGGTTCTGCTATTTTTGAAAAGTTTGGGACAAACCTTCTAAACTAACTGATCATC
>SMGT01015672.1:0-10223 GCA_004794575.1 Lanistes nyassanus | reverse complement strand
CAGCGTGAAACCCACACCTGCTATCGTAACAGGTGCTTGTTGTCATCACATCACACTTTCCCAACGTCTGCAATGTGTCATAAGCAGATTGCTGTGTAAACGTTGTAAACTTGGGTATCTACGTCTGGTTAAGCACTCAGTTACAAGAACACTGTTTATATTAATTTTTGAAGTGCCAGTAGAACAGTAAAAAAACTGACAGCAAAATGGACATGACTTATAGTAAATACAGGTCAGTAATCCTAATACTATAATTCAGTAGCAAAGGCACGCTGATGTCTTAGTCAAGTCATATAAAAGGAAAAATAAATAATATCGATCAGGAGTAGATGTAATGGTATGAGTATAAGTTTTGTAGAACAGATCGCATAATGCCAGTAACACCTGTAGTAAAATTAATCCTTAGTCACAGTATTTGCGATCAGTAGTAACGTTAACACTCGTGAGAAACAGAAGTGAATTCAGAAGCAATTATCCAGAGCATTAGGGTCAAACACTAATAACGTAAGTAATTATCATCCGTCAAACACATAGAGTGTGGTATAATCTTGAATCCTCTGTGTAGAAATATAACACTATTAGTATTTGACAAACACGTAGAGTGTATGGTATAATCTGGAATGTTCTGTGTAGAAATATAACACTATTAGTATTTGACAAACACGTAGAGTGTATGGTATAATCTGGAATCCTCTGTGTAGAAATATAACACTATCAGTATTTGACAAACACGTAGAGTGTGTGGTATAATCTTGAATCCTCTGTGTAGAAATATAACACTATCAGTATTTAACAAACACGTAGAGTGTGATATAATCTGTAATCCTGTGTAGAAATATAACACTATCAGTATTTGACAGACACGTAGAGTGTGGTATAATCTGTTATCCTCTGTGTAGAAGTATAACACTATCAGTATTTGACAAACACGTAGAGTGTGGTATAATCTTGAATCCTCTGTGTAGAAATATAACACTATCAGTATCTGACAAACACGTAGAGTGTGGTATAATCTGTAATCCTGTGTAGAAATATAACACTATCAGTACCTGATGAACAAGTGGCAATGTTTTGTAATTATTACAGTCCCACCCCCACACACACTGTAACCATCAAACTGCTATTTGCGGTTTATTTCAAGGACGTATTTGTTGACTTACATATGGGGTAGTGATGTGTACAGTGAGAAATATTCTCAGTCACTATGTCTATGTTGCAAATCTTAGGGTTCGATAGCTACAATTAAAGCCTGATGTTTTATTTCCATGTCTGTGTATTCATGTCTACTCTGTAGACCGTAAAGGCGGGCAAGACAAGAAGACGTCGTACAAAACAAGACAATAGACAAGTTTACCTTCTCTCTGTCACAGACGTACAGGCTGTTGTACTCACAGGTATGGGTGATCTGCCTGATTTCCTGCCTGTCTTTCTGTCTGTCCGTCTATTTGTCTGTCTACATACTTATCTTTCCCACAATTATTCATCTTTTCAGTATATGTATTTGGATGCATTTATTGATATAAATATACCTTTGCATATGTGAGTGCGCCCTTGTGAGTTGCCCAAGTAAGTGTTACATAGCAGAAATTAAGAGTTGGTTGAACTTTCAATCTACAGAAAGTAAATGTCAAGAAATCAAACAGAAAACAGGAGCCGATGTAGAGTTGGATCCTAACGCTTCCGACGTACCAAACACGAAGAGTGTGCACATCCGGGGATCTGGTCCTCAGATCGAGGCGGCAGTCAGGCTCATCAGCCAGGAGACAGGTATTCAGGTAATAAAATACTTTAGCAATAAAATAAAATAAATAAAAGTTCCAAGCGGCTACCAGACGATTTCAATAGTATCCTCATCACAAGCAGCTGAAGAACATTTAAAGTCATAACACTTTTAAAGAATTGAAGGGCATCAGATTCTAGAATCTACTGAATTTCTTGGCCTATCGTCCTCATCATTGTGATCCTATATCATTTCGTGTATTTCATCGTTCCTTGTAGTCATGCTTTACTTTGTAACATCTAATCATTATCCAATGTTATGCGCCTATCATCATAGGAGACCATCTCAGCACAAGCCCAGACATTCTGGAAACAGTGGGCTGAAGCCGCGTTTCCTGATCTCGATTCTCGTGCCTACTTCCTGCCTCCTGTCTACTTCAACCGCGTGCCGATGACAAGACAGTCGACTGCTGGTCTGGAAGTTCAGGTCCTTGATAAAGCACCTGGTGAGGGTAAACAGTCAACACATGGACAAGCTGTTCAGTCAACACATGGACAAGGTGTTCAGTCAACACCTGGACAAGCTGCTCAATCAACACCTGGACAAGGTTATCAGTTGAAACAACCGGCGGTGAATCCATCCGCTAGCAATAAAACTGTTCAGCACAGTGACGTCAGAGATGATGCGGCTATGCAGAGATTTCTCTTCTGTCTGCAGAAAATGTCTGAAGAGAACAGAGAAGTTTTGGTTGGACTGAGCCAGCTTCAGTTCGGACAGTACCTGGGGGAACCTTGTTACGCGGCTGCGGCTGCTCAGCTACCTGTAGCCAAAAGTTTACCTGCTGCTTTTTCTAAACACCAACAGGGAGACTTTGATGTGCTGCTCATTCACAGACAGTACGGTATTGTCGTCTGCGAGGTGAAAGCTTTCGGTGATAACGTGGGTATACTTAGTATGTCACAGGAAGAAATAGACAAGAACATCAGAAACAAACTGACAAACGCCGTATCACAACTGGACAAAGCAGAAGCCATGTTGTCACATCTGGTGTCTGACGTCACTCCCGGTCTGCGCATCACTAAGACGATCGTGGTCCCTAACCTCACAGCTGGTCAGGTACAACGGGCCATTTTTGGTGACCTTCAGCTCATGCAGGTAAACATTCCGGCTATTTATTTAGATGTTTTAGCAAAAAGTTAAGCATCTTATCAGTGTAAACAAAAATAACAATTGTTTGTTGTTGAACGTCAAGTCAGCAACTAAGTGATATTTGAATACTGAAAGACAACTCTAGCGTTACCATATGTTGTTTTTTTTTGTCTTTCAACCACTAGTAGCTCTAAGAATCTTTCGAAAATTAAACTTAAATAATGATTATAGTGCACAGTTTGTGTATTTTCCACTTAGAACTACACAATCAGACAAAAAATCCAAATCGTAAAATAACATGGCGTTACTTAAACATCAGCGTCATGAAGCGATTCTGTAGCTTTCTGGTGTGAATATTTTGTCTGTCGGTGGAAAGATACACTCTAAACCGAAATATTTAGTATGTGTTGAACAGTATGAAATTGTGAAATGTTATAAGCACATATCTGCTGTCTAAACTATACACTTTGCACAGTTAGCCTACAAGTGCTTCAGGGTCGATGTAATGCGTATCACAAAACTTATTTATCTACTAAAAAGAAACATTAACTGAATACACGCGTAATCATATCCATTGGCAAGGGAACCTTGCTGATCCGACATTCACCTGGATAAGACACAAAGGCGTCTCCGGTGATAATTAATTTAATAATAATAATAATAATAATAATAATAATAATAATAATAATAATGCTATTCTTCCAGGGTAACAAAGATAATATTTGTAGAATGCAATGTTAGCAAAATATGAAAGTGAAGTGAAGGTTGTGACTTAGCTGAAATCCTTGACAATTCGCTCACTCTGTCGTGGATGTACACACGCTGGTGGGGTCCCGTTGTTACAGACGGTACGCCCCACGCGGAAAATCCTTCGTGCACTTTTTCCACTCAATGTTGACAAAGACTCTCTCTTGTTGACAAAGTTACAGTTCTCGACCGTAACAGAATTTCTTTCCATCTGACACCGCAGTTCCGTTAAAAAGGTGACTTAACTTCAAATCCCAACATTTTCAATCTGAAGCTTAACGCCACTGTTCAACTAGAGGACGGACTTTTCTAGCTGGTACTTGTCAGGACCGCCTAGTACGGTACAGATTTAAAAAGATAGACAGGAAGTGGGGAGTTCACCGCAGGTCAGCCACAGCTGAACCTGTCAAAAATGTGACGAGTGTTTTCCGGCGGTTCGTTATGGGATTCAGACATCACGTGACCCGATAGCATAATAGGATCGGCAGCACCTCGAGCTTTGCCTGTTCATTTATAGCTTCTGGGCTTAAGGATAGTAGAGCTAAGGAGAGCACATTTAGACAACGTACGAATCCGCGGATTTCTGAGTTTGTCCCTGATTCCAGAAAGCCAAACGACAAAGAACACAAGTTGCGACGAGGTTAATCCTCTTGCCTGTTGTATACGTAAACACCATCTTATGACTGCAAGTAAAGATAGAAGATTAAAAGACTTTAGTTACGAATTTGTCAACCACTACTTGACCAGTGAGTCTTATCATCGCCCGTCTTTAGTATCATCGCCCATCTTCAATATCATCGCCCGTCTTTAGTATCATCGCCCGTGTTCAATATCATCGCCCGTCTTTAGTATCATCGCCCGTCTTCAGTATCATCGCCCATCTTCAATATCATCGCTTTTCTCCAGGATCATCGCCATTCTCCGTCACGTCGTCGTATCCGTCTCCGACTTCTGATTTCCAAGGACACACGTGACACTAACGTTGAGGAGTGAACTGTGGACACTAGTGTGATCGCATCTTGTCTGCGCGGAACTGTATAGGAACAGGACTCGTTTCGTCGACCAAAAAAACTTCTTCTGGACTGTGTGATTAGTGTGTGTGTGTGTGTGTTGGGGGGATTATTACATGAACGTGAGTATAATGTTTCTCGTTTTCTTCCAATCTTTATTCTCAAAACGTTCAAATATAACAAGATTAACACTCCTGTACTATGGTGTTTTCTCGCGCCTAAAACCCGCTCCTCTTTTCTATATCCTCCCTTCTCAAGAGCTCCCATTCTGGGTACTCTCCCTTTAGTAACAACATTACAGTGAGTGCTTTTAAACTCATTTGAATGATTTCGTCTTGATTTGAAGTAAAAGGTGGAAATAGATCCACGCTTGTGTTTGTTTCGGAGGGATTGAGGCTTCTAAAAAATTGCGAACACGAACACGCATTCACGCATACATCACACGCTCATTAAATTACAGAGATAGGTTTTTTTAACAGTATTTCAACTCTTTAAACAAGAGAAGTTCTATTTCCTTTAAACATACGTGATATTCTAACCACTATAAACGCTCTCTCCCTCACTGTCCATTGTAATGCTCACTCGACTTACTCAGGTAATTTGGCAAAGCGACTGACCAGCCATGCATCTCAACGAGGTGCCATCCTTCCCTGGGAAGACTTTACAGATAATAGTTTAATTAACAAGGGGGTGGTCTGGACAAAGACCCCTAGCTGATACTAGAATCACGTCACTTGCTGCGTGCTAAATAGACTGAAGGTGGCAAAGACACATCATTACCCCATCTGTTACCCATGTAACGGTATTGCTATTGTCCCTATACACCTATCCTCATGTGACAGCAGCTCCATAATGAGGCTAGCCTTTCAGGACCAGCCATGTGCTGGGTGATACGCCCGGAAGGTGATACGGCGGCCGGACACTGCACTGGACATTAATTTTAAGAAGAGTTCCTTTAATAACTGGGGGGGGGGGCAATCAGCAGCCTGCAATTGACAGCTGTCGGGCTAGTTGCATGAGCGGAGAACCCAGGGGACTCGAGGCTAATGACGAAAGCGCTCAGCTCCAGTAACCCCAGTGGGCGTCGTAAGTCTGTCCAGTCAGCGGACAGCGGGCAGACCAGTACCTGGTGCCATAAATTAGAATGCCTAGTGCACGATCGCCTGCATTTAAGCAGGCCGTGCCAGAGACCTAAAAAAGAGACGCAGACAGAATGCCTTAGAACGAGGATCTAGCGACTATTACAGCTCCTACGGTTACGAGGAGGGAGAAAAAGTTAGGTCTAGAGTAGAAACACAACGAGCAGAGATTCTAGTAAGAAATAGCTAGATATGTTGTCATTTCAATTATGTTTTGTTACCTGCAGAAGACTCTCGGCCATCCAAGTAGTAAATAAAAAACTCTTAGAACTTTTTCGTCGGCTTAGGGTCGGTTGTCTGCTAGTGTGAGCCTGGATGATATGACGTAACACCCACCATCGGGTCATGGGACAAAACAAACACATTAAATTTACAGTCATCCATTAGAAGCTGTCTTCTCACACTCACCTGACAGTCAGAGACGAGTAGGAGTACTTTACGTGTGGGTGTGGGTATAAAAAGAAACATCTGTTACAACGTTTTCGAATGTCTAGTACGTGCTAGCATTTGCTTTGAGAGTTAGACATATATTTTAGAAATATTTAAACTACCTGTATCCTTGTTATCTATAAACTCCTTGCTAGTCAGAAAAGATTTCAAAATATACTCAAAACTAAAAGAACGCAAATTGACACAAAGGCAACGAGTAGTCAAATTCATGCATTCGGGTACAATGACAACAAGAAAAATTAGGTTGACATGAAGTCCCATTGTCTGTTTGAGTGTAGCCTTTGATAAAGACGTGCCTGGCTGAAAACAATATGTCCCTTGTGGCGAGCTAAACTCGGACAGTGGTTTTCGCTCCTGAAGCGAACACAAAACCATCAAGACTAGAACTCCAAAGACAGTCGAATTCGCATCAGCCACTCAGACGTCCGCACCAGAGTATGGAGGAGGCGGAACGACATGTATGGCAACAACAACATCCTGCAGCACGACTGTTGGGGAGGCACCAGCATCATGATTTGGGTTGGCGTTGGTCTCAACGGACTCGTGGACCCCGTCGTTTTCCAGAACATCGGCCTTGGACAAGGAAACGGTGTGACAGCACATGACTATGTGGACCAGGTGCTGAGGCCTGTCGTCGTGCTGACATGAAACCACCCCTTCATCATTGTGCTTTCCTGACAAGAAACATGGATACATGATGCGTCACTCAAGCGCCGTCAAGACAGATACACTGTTGCAGCATTTCATTCACTGACAATCCAACAACAGTGCTAGACTCAATCTTCCACTGCACAGTGTAGTTTAATGGAACTTTCTCACTTTCAATCAGGAAACAAACATTTTGCTGTTGGATTATAATATTTAGGATTCGCCTTCTTTGTACAGTAAACGGACATGTCTTCGTAAGTGACCTCACTTTTCCGCCAAATCTGTATGCATTAAGCCGACCCTAGCATATTTTCCTACGCTATGGATCTATCTTATGAATTTTTTTTTATCCCCACGACAGCTGTAAAGCGACACCTACATTAAACAATTTCGGACTATTTCGGTTCTCATTTCGCGCCAAATCCCACCCATCTTTTTGGTAGACAAGGCTTTTTACCCAATCCTACTTTGTAGATTTGTCACGTGATATAGAGGCCCGCTAAGACTAAAATAGTTTCTAGTCAGACACCCGCACGAACCTGAAAAGAACGGACGCATTCCAGGTTCTCTGTGATAGTTCAACCGGCTTGAAGTACGGTCGTTTGGTAGAAGCCTCTAAGGTTAGGTGCACAAATTTCCACGAAAGGGAAAGTTTAAGGGACAGAAAATCTTCTGTCCTAGTTTGGAGTGTGTAAGGTGGAAATACACGCAGTTTTCTGGCGAACCGGTGAGGTTGGTACTCGACTTCAAGATGGCGCAGTCTTGAACTGAGCTCGGAAACCAGTGGAAAGTTCAAGAACTTTTCAGCTGCAATGCACACTGTATTTCATCTCCAGCTTGGATTTCTCTGGTTGAGTCTCAAGAAGTTAGAATAATTCTGGCAGTGGGCTAGTGTGATGTGGACTGTGTCCCAGTCTTCGCATCCAGAATTCTTGCGCGTCTGGCCAGATCTCCCCGACAGATCATCCCCCCAGATCTATTGCGTATGATCGAATGTCGCCTGATTACAGTGTTTTTGATCCATCTCATACTTTTGAAATAATGCCGATGACTATTTCCTAATAGAATCCCGCAGGCGGATAACATGTTAATCTAAAGCTGGAATATGAAGATTTAACCGACAAGAGTTTATCTTCAAAATGTATTAAAAGTTCGGCTTCGATTCTTGATCCGAAAAGTTAGGAAGACGAAGAAAATAGCTCCGCCCGAAAGACTTTTCGTGAATGGAACTATAGTTAAGTGAAAACGGAGAATCATTCCTAACGCTTATATAGAGGAACTTTTCAAAGCTGTATTATGTCTTCCTTGAATGTAAGGACGAAAGCGAAGGGGGAGAGTGTGACAATAAAGAGAGACATCAACATAGGTATTGATCGGTTGGGATAAGATGTAATACTACCCATCGCAACAGACAGGCCTCTGGTAGGCCTTCCACAGGAGTGTCCCACGACGTAGAGCACGCCTATTATTTCTTACAAGGATCGTGGAAAATAACTGAATTACTTCTAAACAACACCTGATCCACGACACGTGCTACACATCCAGCAGCACGGCAACCTCACCTTTCAGCATGACAACGCCCGCCCACACACGGCAAGGCTGACCACTGCCTTCCTGCAGCACAACAACGTTCAGGTGATGCCCACCGTGAGCCCAGACCTGAACCCAATCGAGCATCTGTGGGACCACCTGCAGAGAAGTGAACCCTGTCCAGCCGAGACAGGCGACAGCTCGCCACCTGGACCAACCCCTCAGGCAGATCTCCGCAAACATGTCTATGGTGGTGGTGAACCGTCTGGTGCCCTCCATGCCCGCCAGGTGCCAGTCCGTTCTCGGCGCCAATGAGGGAAACACCCGCTACTGACTCTGGACTCTGTATTCGGACGTTTGTGTTATTCTTAACACACATTGTGCAGAGACAAACTCAAGTGATTTTTCTTCGAGAATGGATCTATTCAAACCATTTAAACGCAATAGAAAAACTCAAACTCACCAGCTCCTATGGGTTTCTTTTGTTTTCAGTATATATTAAGTGTGTGTGCGCGTGTGCGGGCGCGCGCGTGTATGTGTGTGCGTGCGTGTGTGCGCGTGTGCCCGTATGTGCGTGCGCCCGTATGTGCGTGTCTGTCTGTGTGTGTGTGTGTGTGTTACTTGCTACTTCATTAATCTTTGATTAAAATTTTCATTATATCGTATACATGTGTCTGGAAAATTGGACTACGTAGATGGGTAAGGATTTTTCAGTTCAGTGTAGTTTTTGAATTTCGAGCAATCTTCTACCATAATATGTGATCCGATGTTTTTGATTATGAACGATTTGTTTTTCCTTTCTTGTTTTTTTTTTGTATATCATAACATTCCTTGCTTATTCTGCAAAAAATAACTTTATCCTTTTCAATCTTTGAAAAAAAGTACAGTTCGTGTTCGATGTCTGAGTGGAAGGGTGAATGGCGTATGAGGCAGTGATCTGTTGCGCGAGTCAGAAATATAAAACAGTTTTAGTCCTCTAAACTCGGTTGTGCCAGAGATCTTCTATCATAATATTGACGTAATGTTTTTTCAAACAGGATCTCTGTCGGTGTCTGGGAACAACAGATCCCGCTGACATCACTGGTCTGTGTGTGTGCTCCGATCAGTTGTCTGACCCCCAGACGCCATGGGACATCAGTAGTGACGTGCTGAGGGAAGTCGGGAACTGGTGGAACAGACGTGTGGCTGTGTCTGGGCCTGACAGTCACATGACCTGTGACAATTACAAGACGCTGGTAGCCAGGTCAGTTCTACAAACAATCAATGTACATATACCTACAACACGGTCCATAATTTAGCATGATCTCTTACAAATTATTTAGAATTATTATTGTGGGAATAGTTAGCTAGGCACTTCAAACAATCTTTGCAAAACACAATGTGTGTTTGTATGTTAATACATTGTAATATCTTATTTCATTTTTTTAAAGTTTAAATGCAGCGCACAAAGTGCCTTTCAGATATATATATATATATATTGACTCATTTACACTAGAAGGGTTTGGTTGCTGCTTTCGTTTTATATGAGAGAACGTGCTGCTACTCTTGAGATTGCCATGGCAACACAGTCTTCAATACAAACCAGTAAGTTATTTACTTACACAGTCATTGTGAAATAGAAAGTCGAAACTACTTTGCATTTCTCTCTTCTCGTCGTGTGCACAACACGAAACCAGTGTGTGTTGGTCCAGATTTTTTTATTTAACGCTGTTCCGGCTGAAGATGCAGACCAGGTGTCACAACCCGCTCCCTCTCACTGCAGTCGCACTCATGAGTGACAGGAGGGGTTTGTGGGGGCGTGTCCTTTCTACCAACACTCGTACAAAACAC
>SMGT01015669.1:2334-18375 GCA_004794575.1 Lanistes nyassanus | reverse complement strand
GTTCTACCCCCTGATTGGTTAGGGCAACTAGACGCCTGAAACTCGCAACACTGTGTACTGCGAGATCTCCCCTGTTTTCAGTGCAGAGAGTAAAAAGTAAGAAAGTAAGAAAGATTTTGAATTGTGTTTATAATTTAGGAGTTAACTGCTCGCTTTATTTCAAAACTGATAGCTAATCATTGTAACCACTTCGTTAACCGTCGGAAAAAATACTGTGCAGTCAATCTGAAACTTGGAAAATAGCTTACGAGTTTTCGATTCTCCCAGACTGGATTTATTTGTGTAAACAATACTATTATAACAGTAATTAGTTTTATGGGTTTTTTTGCATGGTCGAGGCTTTTTAAAAATCTTGTGATGCAGATATGGTTAGACAATAATAGAAAGCTAACAAAAATATTTTTCCGATAATATTGACTTTATTTTTGAGTCGCTGTATTGATGAATTTTAAATGAATAACTGTTATGCTATGGCATACATAATGTTACTGAGGGATTGACCATCGACCCTAGGCTTCGCAGTAATGTTTTTCTTAACATCCCTAAAATGGAAGCCAACAATGACAAACAGAAAAGTCGAGTCCTGAACAACGAATTTTTTTTTTCGTTTTTACCATTTTCATCGGTGAAACCATAAACGCGAGACCGCAAAGCAAAAGCACGCGAAGTTCACGTGGCGGACAAGCTCCGGATGTTTCATAAACTTTCACGTTTTATGTAGGAGTACGTGAGGTACACCTCACAGTGCGTCGGATGTTTTTAGATCAATATTGAATAAGCGCCGGCTGATTCAACCGGAGTGTCGGAGCAGAGCAACCAGCATCAAACATCAAACACCTTGAAGACTTTTTACACACAAACTAAGATGCAGATCGCACGTGCTCGCGTACACGCACCTGAGGGTGGAGGCACGATAATGACGTCGTCAGCCTGCGATACCCACACGATCAACGAGTTATCACTCTCAGTTACATCGTTAGCTTCCGAGAGCCATAGTTTAATGGACGCCACACTTACTCCACAGTTGTATTTTACACAGGATTTGATCAATCGGTATATCTCTTTTACCCCTTACCTTTCCGAGGGTTGAGATTAAGGCAGCTTTTGGTTTTTTTTCGAGTGTCTTTTTTTTGTTGTTTGTTTTTGTTTTGGGTTTATGTTTGTTTGGGATTGGGTTTTTTTTTTTTTGCTTTTTGGAGGGGGGATTAGTTAATTAGTTGAATTAGTTTTTTGTTGAGAAATGTATATATTAGTTTTGTAATCTCTCCTGACTACTTATGTTCTGCATCGTTAATCCAAGTTTAGATTACTGGGACGTTGCTTTTCAACTGTTAACATAGTCTTCTATTTGTCGTCATATTCGTTCATTTGAGAAGGGAGGGACAGCATACAAAGAAAAGTTAGGAACCGACAATGTTCTCTTCGTGGAAACATTCAAGACATTGAGCTGAATCCAAGGAAATCACAACACCAGACTGGGACTGAAATATACATTAAACGGAATCAGATGCGTATTTTTAAATAAACGCTTCGTTCAGAACATATCAGAAGGTAGTGATGGTAGAGGAAACGACACGGACGCTAATCGTGAATCTGGCAACCGGCAGTCTGAAACTAGAGTACTCTTGATGTTTTTACGGACGCTTGCGATGTGGAAGACGATAACACTTGTCCTATGTTATTCTCGAGTCTTTCTGCAGTTCTGATTCATCGTCAAACTCGATCATCAAACGACCAAATGTTTGTACCCAAACAACAACGTTATTTGTTCGCCCCTGTGGGACCGCGTATAAATGGCCTAATGAAAGTATTGTCCTGTGAAGTGCCTCCAGAAACATCTCGAAACCAAAACGCAAAGCAGACGTCCTGGTTTTTTACTCTTATCCAGCCTCCCAGAGGACCACAGACCAAGTCTAAAGTCACTTTCGGATGCCAGAGTCCGCTGATTTGGAGAGCGGGAAAATAGAGAGCTATGCAAAATTCCCCTTCGGAAGTATTTTCTCATATTTTCCGAGCAACTTTACTCTTTAGATGTTATTTCTTTATTCTTTCTTTCTTCCAGCTCTTTCCTTTTTCCGCCAGTCTTCCTCTCTACAGCCCTCTTAACGTTCGTTCTCAAACACAGACCACTGCACTTTTAACTCTGTTCTATCACCTCTATTTACATTGAATAGATGAAACACAAGTAATACACGCCGCTTGGAAAAAACGTTATATCCACTTGTGTCTGCATTCCGTAAACGCACATTGCCGGACAGTTTCATGACTGCGATTGTTGCGACAGTAAGCAAACCAGGAACATGCTATAACGCGCGTATTTATCAAAACAGCTGTTTTTAGCCAACAGAACCTTTCGCACCGACAAACTGTTCGTTTTTTGCCCGTGTGCAGTTCTGCATGGTATCTGCGTTAGGTTTAGGCTGCAAGTCTTTGGCTTTTCATCCATCCAAACCCCTGCCAACAATTCTTCATCTGCTAAAGGCTACGCCACACTATGTTTGACAAACAGGTTTTTGATGATCAAAATAATTCCAGAAAAAAGGCCGCGTTTCTTTCTCGCTTGTGGCATAACCGACGACGTGTTTAGCAAACGGGTTTGGCAAGCAGTTTCCCTCTTGTTTTCCGTTGTGCAGCCTGCTCTGTGTTGTAAGTCAGAGCAGGTCAAGGCGAGATCTATTCGAGATTGCAGCAGTGTAGCAGAAAAAGCGGCTCCTGGTAGACCAGTGTTTGTTCGCATTACTGTAGCCGGGTGGGCCAGGACAGAACAGGGGAACGCAAACATTTGAGCATCTAGATAACGAGGCTTCTCCAGGTGAAAGAACGTACTTCCTGACCCCTCTAACCGTTCGATTTTTTCACTTTTGAAGCTGCTTAGGAACACAAACCTCTTGCATCCTCTTCTACAACAGCAGCTGTTTCATCAAGTAGTCCCAATTATCCATAAATCACACGATAGTTAGGATCAAATATATGTTTATATTAAAACCACAAAGATTTAGTGCCTTTGGGCGGTACGACCAAATAATGAACGCGTAAATGAACAACCGATCAATCACAAGAGCGAAGGGCAGACAAGCAAAAAAATAAAAAGAACGAAAGAAGAAATGAAGGTAAGAAGGTTAGCAGGCAGACAGGCACATTCTAATTATCGTTAACACTAATTACATGTAAAAAGTGTAAAAGCAGGTGCAAAACGTATGCTGTGTGTGTAAATAGTAAGATGTGTGCTACATGTGTTCTAAGGGTTCTTAGCATGGCCCTACCTGTAAGAACACTTGCTGCTTGCCAACATTTGGAACATTATCAGAACACAATTTATACATTCTCCGGCCATTTGAACGCATACATGCATAGAAGAAATATGCTCAGAAAGAATGCTGACTAAGTAAAATTGTGTTGTGTGTGGAAGGAGGGAGCTTGCGCTTTATTTGTATTTCATAAAGCGAGGCCATAATTGTTTACCAAGTCGATAGTGGGACGTGGCTTGGCATGTCTTGTCATTTCCTATTGCTATGGTACGTGCTGGCGCGAACACTGTAATTATATTGTGTGAAAAGCTGGTGTTTTTCCGTTTACTTATGTGGTGGGCACAGGTTGCTAATATCGACTGCAGTGTACTCGTAACACAAGCAGAAGAGCGTTGGTTGATTTACTTGAATATTTTGCCCTCTTTGTCCTGACCTGATCATCGAGTGAAATCTTAGTAGATTTAGCTACATTCTTAGCAGCTGATACTGAGAACGTGCCATGAAATATCAAATATTAAAATTATAAAAAAACTTTCACCTGGACGTACCCCGCCGCTGTCTGTTCAAGGCACTGCCATCTGCACACGTAAACACACAAACACGCAAGAGGATACTGTTTAATTCTGGTTTTTCCGTTACCATTCATGAAGCATGCTTTCGGTGCAAATTTTATTGTTTCCAAACTCATTTCATTGAATCAAAACAGCGTCAGAATATGTCAAAGATAACGGTATCACTGCTATTTTGAACTCTTTTTAAAGGATCTCCGCAACTCTTCCCAAGAGAGATAGCTAACGTCTGGAAGCCATTTGGGCACGGCGCATCAGCAGGATTATCAGGGACATACACAGCTGACAGGGTTATCTCCCCAGTCGGGATGTTCGTAGTTCTTGCCATGGCACCACTCAGGCGCCTACTTCTTTTGAGTTTTTTTAATAGTATTATTTTTTAAAGAGTTCTCATGTTTTTTGAGTGGTATTGCCACTATATACTGGGCACAGAACATCAAAGGAACGTTTTAAATGAAACAAAAAAAGAAGAAACAAATAAAGAACCCATGAAATGACGAACGCAAGAATGAATGAAGAAAGAAAGGGAAGAAAAAAGAAAAGAGAAACCAATAAATAAAATAGTATCCACAGCTCCTTTAAATTTACTAAACATTTGAGTACGTATACAAAGAATGTAGGAAAAGGATACTAATAAAACATGACGAATCACGCTGAATAATAATTGGAGGTGGGGGGGGATTCTATAAACATATCACAGTATGCTTTTCGGCCTCTACTTCTGTGGTGTTCTGATCTCTTGTGACTGAATTTACTACCTGTACACTGAGCGAAAACCATACCTGTATTTCGTTGCCTGCCCCTTCAAAATGCCGCGTTCTTTCGTGCTGACAACAATGAATGCTTCGCCGATTTCAGATGGTTTTGGCTACAGGCAATTTAAAAATTTGCTTCTAAGCTTGAAAAAGCTTAAAGAAAAGAAACTGGGGCCAATCAAAATACAGTCTTACATAAAATATGCTAATCTGTTAGAGTCACCACTGAAAACGTTGCAATTTCCTTGAAGATCATACTGCCTATAACCACCAGCACTCCCCTAATCCCCACCCCTTACCCTTACCCTTACCCTAAACCCGAAACATCCCCCTCTTCTCCCCTCCCCTCCCCGCCCCCGGAAAGACTTGTGAAATATAGCTTGCCATTTGACTGCTTCCGCTTTTAGATTTTCTCGGAGCTGCTAGTGCGTTACTCACCGTGCTCTGGCCGTGTACCCAGAATTTAGAATCGTGTGTTCAAACTATAATAGGAAAACAGGAACACTGCAAATAATATTTAAACCTCTCACGAAATCTCAAGCAGACAAATAATTTTCTTCGTCGAGTAGGGTGGTTGTGCTGCTGCATGCGTGCGTGTGTGTGTGTGTGTGTTTGTACGCTCGTGTGCGTGCGTTCGAGAGAGAGAGAGACGAGGGGGTGGGAGAAAGAAGAAATTTAAATTCGGTCGAGATAAGAAGAAATAAAAACCAAGTAAGCACTGGAAATAAAAATTAGTTTCGACTCAGTCGATTCTTAGCGGCAATTTATTATCTCCGATAAGATTTCCAATGAAATGACAGGACAGATGTATCCAGGCTGACTTCCGGACACAGCAGCTTGAAAAATTATAAAACAAAAAAAGTGACATTTTGTAAATTGTAGGAGATATATTACCTGCGTGTATTACATGGTGTGTGTACCGATCTAAAACACCTTGACTTGGCTGTCTTTTTTCGTGAAACAAGTACAGTTCTTGTGAGCACGCAAATCTCGTTTTGTCACGTTTTCTTCTCGTTGCAGCTTCCGTTCTGAGAAGGAGAAAGCCTATTCTTGTGAATATGAAAACCTTCAAGCAAGAAGAAGAAATAGGGAGAATTGCAAAGTCCAGATAGGATTCTTGTTTTCCTTTGGCCACAACGAAAACAGAATGGACGATTTGCTCCCAGAAGACCGAAACTAGACTGGTGTCTACAAATGGTACTCCGTGGTAGGAAACTCCAGACAAGTAACTGCCCTACAGGGTGCAGTCTATTCCAATCTAGTAATTGACTCTTCCACCGTGGCAAACATTGTAACCTTCAATTTAAAATGATCCTCTATGTCAATATTTATGCTGTTCACATATGCACACGTGTCGGGAAAGGATTGTTTTACAAATAGCGTCATAGAAGCGTCCTGTTCCAGACAGATCTTCACCGCCTGAAAAGACGCTTTATGCAAAGAGGCAGCGCTCGTGCGTCTTGCAAAACATCCTGAAAGAGAAAACTTACTTGTAGAAATGGTCAAACGTAATCGTAGTCCGGGCTCTTTAGTCAGGTGTGGCATGTAGCATTCCGATGCTGTAGCATGTGCGTCTCTCCAACAGTGACTATCGTGGACACACGTACATTTTCTCCACGTGGCACCTGTTCACAAGTCCAGCCGTCGAGGGTTTTCTCTGGCTGACCTGGTTTCCTCTCTATCTATATTCCCCCCAGCATCCTTCATCGTCCTCTCCCCGCCCTCGTCTCCCCTCCATGTTCTCTGAAGACGATGACCATTGTTGCTGATTTGACATTAATAAACAATCAAACCAACTTCTGTTTAGTCAGAGGTGACAAACTTGTGTCTAAAAGAATTCTGAAATGTGCATGCTTTTGCTTTTGTGTATGTCAGCTTATTTTGTTTTTGTTGTGTTGTTGTTGTTGTTGTTGTTGCTGTTGTTGCCGTCTTATACTGCTTTACTAAGTCGACTGCCGATCCGCTACAGCTTGTCGGACAGCGTGGGTGGTATAATGGTTAAGGTGTGCGCTTCCGAGGTGGGAGGTTGGCGGTTTGAACCCCTGATACTTAAAATTTGCATTCTAGTAGCTGTCTTCCCATCCTGCCTGACACGATAGGGAACAGTACTAGGACTGGTTGGCCCAGTGTCAGTACAGTGTTACTGGGTGGGAATGAAGCCCTTGTTGCAACAGCAGTTCCAGGACGGTGAGAAACATGAATTCCGATCTCGTCTTGGCACAGACGTTCTCTGTGTTGTGATACCTGTTTACAGGGTTTGGTGTTTATTGTGGGAGAAGTCTCAGCTGATGATCCGACGTAAAACACTAGCCAAAGTAAATGAATAAGTGATATATAATTAGTCCAACCACCTGAAACAAAAATGCAGTTTACTTTCGTCCAATTTGGGTCAAGTTTGTACGCAGAACGCAGAACGGTTTCAAAAACAAGTTCGTGGACGAGAATTTATTAGGAAAATCTCTTGATTGATTTATTTTAATCATTGTTGTGGCATTCTGCAGGGATTGGTTTTTAATACTACTTTTTCCTAGTAAATATGTGATATGATAATTTTAGTCAACTCTAAAAAGAACAGTTCGCGATTCCAGAAAGAGTAAGTAAAGTTTTGTCTCGAGTTCAGAGAAACTTTTACATTTTATACCTGTGCTAGTCCTTCAAAAAGTAGATGTGTCTATCGGATAAGACTTTTTTGTTTAGCATTACCTTTGTCCACTCAATTGAAAAATCCTCACAAATCCTCCTTGAAACTCAACTCTAAAACATTATAAGGTAAGCTAGTTTAGCGGTTCGTTCGTTCGGTGACGACATCACTCCATCATTGTCAGGAATATTGACATCCGAGTCTGAAAACCCGACAGAAAAAGACCATTTTAAGTAACACGTCGTGCAAGTGCGCCTGTTGCAAACAAAGCATCTGTCGAGGAAAGGTCGCGGACTATCTATTGTCGCCGGCAAAAAGCCGTTCGTTAAGGATCGCACTGGAGATAACACAAGCACAATCTCTGGCATCAGACTTCGGGTTTCCTTGCGTCACTTTCCTCTAAAGCCTGCCATTTACTTGCCTTTCATTCTAGCAGGGGACGCGGAGCCAAAGAGAGGCGTAGCGATACAGGGACGATGCGGTAGGAATCTATGAGCAGAAGTCGGATTGAGTTACTATTGAGTTAGTTTACGCTGGGGACTTTTACTGCACGGGGATTCTTTGGACGTCTCTGTCTAGATGAGTCA
The DNA here is from genome assembly GCA_004794575.1 of Lanistes nyassanus. NCBI lineage: Eukaryota > Metazoa > Mollusca > Gastropoda > Architaenioglossa > Ampullariidae > Lanistes > Lanistes nyassanus. Next base: position 10,575 of record SMGT01015669.1, on the reverse strand, counting down.
GGGAGAGGACCGTGATAGAGCCAGAGGGAAAGCAAGAAAGGAAAGATGTGAAGGGGTTGAGAGCAAGGGAAGGCAAAAGGACGAAAGAAAGAAAGGAAAAAAATGGAAAGAACAGAGAGAGAGGGGGGGGTGGGCGTAGGTGAGAGATCGTAAGCTTGTTTGTGATATATTATTAATAGATAGTAATTCAGCAAGTTTTTTCCACTTCTCTCTCTTATGCCCATAACATTAAGAACCCGCAGTGTGAGAAGTGGAAATGGCAGTAGAGCTGAACACAAACATTAACACAATGTATAAACTATGATGCTTTTTTTTTTTACTGTGCCTCCCACAATGAATCGGCAATAGAAACAATGACGCGAATCAAGACTTGGCAGGTCTAAATCTTCAGGAGAAGCCCTCTGTCATGCACCCTCGACAGCACTGAAGTCAAGAATAGCTTAGACAATGGGGGAAAGGAAACAAACCAAAAAAGGATGTATTGTTATCACCATAAGAAATAGCTGCGCCGGCAGACAGCGGAGTTTCGCACTTTCTTTTCACACCAAAGCAGACTTCTAGGTCCTATTCTCCATTACACGCTCTGCCGAGTTCTCAGTTAAAAAAGAAAGATATTTCTGTATGCAAGTCAACCGCGTGTTCACAGAGCATTTTTCTATGAACAAGAACAACACAATATTAAGTTACACATGTATTATCATTTTCCTCTTTTATTCTCTTCTATATCTCCTTCTCCCTCCCCCCATCCTGTCCCTTCCATGCGCTCACGCGCGCGCCGCACACACACACACACGTGCGCACTTGGGGATAAAATCTAGGGTAGTGAACTGGCTTTGTGCTTCGTAAACATGACGTAGAAATCGGGTGACGCCACGCGCTGGGATCCGGGAAATTGACGTCGGATCTTTGGCCTGTTTGTTGACGAGGGTAAATAATTGTTTTCGATCGCCACTGCTTCCTGTTTTCGCACCAGTATAGCGGTTTGTCTCCCTCGCAGTCAGCCTGACCGTGTCGTTGTCCACCTGTGGGAGGTTATTTCCCTGTCCATCAGAAGCCAGCGACAACTTTCCCCAGGCTGACAGGCGATGCTAGAACTCATGGATCGCCGCTGTTGTAATGTTGCTGCTGGACGACTCAAGCGATGGTTACGTTAGTGGGACTGTTGTACATTTGTCTGGCTAGCTGTAACAACACAGGACAAAACCAAAACAACAAACGAAAACAAATCATACCAAACAGAAACACAAAAAACCAAAAACAAAATAAAACAACAAAAAACAACCCAAAATAAAACAAAATGAAACGATTCGAAAAGTAAAACAATCACCCCTACCCCCTACCCCACAAACATACACAAACAAACAAACACAAACAAACACAAACAAACAAACACAAACGAACACAAACAAACAAACACAAACAAACTAAAAAGCCAAATGCAAAACAAAGCTAAACATGGAATCAAACCAGAGTGAACTCAACCAAAACTCACGTTTTAATAAGCGAGCCGAATATTAACAAGTAACAAACTGTAACATTAAATCATGTTTCTCAATATTTCTGAGCGTACGCACTTCCTCTCACGTGCGGTCAAATACTCATACACGCAGACTAAGGACAACACAGACAGACGGAATATGCAGAGAAAGACAATCTTAAATGTCAGTCAACAACATTAATTTTGTTAGCAAAAAGGAACAAAAATGAAAATCTTTTCGTTTCCCCATACCTTCACTGCGAAGATCCCATTAACTTTTATCTCTTAAAGTGTATCTGTAGACGTAAAAAAATCCATTTCATTGAATTTTCCGTCAGTCTCATTTTCTCTCCAATCACAGAACGCAGATCTTAAAGGTCTTTTTTCCCAAGTAAGTTAATAAACATGCATCCATGCTTGGGAAATTAAATTCGCCGCAGTTCTCTAAAGTTTTTTAAGTCTGATTTTTAGATTTTTAATTCAAGATGCAAAACAAAATAAAACCCTCGGAATTTCATCGGCGAAAGCTGGCAGTTTGTTGAAAGGGTCGACATCAATTAGTTTTTCAGGCAAAGCACTCCGAGTGTTACATTTCTGGGATGGGTTGCATGAGAGTTCGTATCTATTCTTCCGGTCATAACAGTCGTGTCTGTCACATGTCACTCCTAGGTTATCACCTGTCACTCTTAGTTTAGCCTGTTCGCTCCTCCCCCTCTCCTCACACCTGGCAGGTGGGCGCTACGTCATTAGCCATGACAGGCTGATAAGGTGGTTTCTGGAAACGCAGCGCGAGAAAGGAAAAGGGTACTTAAGCTTTGGACATTGGATGAGATGATGGACAGACACTCGGACACAGGACATGGAGAGAGAGTTAATGTAGGAAGACCAAGAGAAGCGGACACGTGTAGACCCACGGACCTCTGCCCCTCGCCATCTTAGCCAGGACGTTGTCGGAGCAGCATCTAACAATCACGCGGAACACACTGGAAGTATTCCGCCGACACGCCAACGAACAGACGTGTAATTGACTGTTGACTGTGCCTTATAAGTTAGGACTGATCTTGCCATAAACTTATCTTAGAGTCTGGGACTCGGGTTGATTTAAGATAGGTGGTTTTATCCTGCCCGAGACAGGAGACGTCATAAGCTAGTGGCCGGGCAAAAACGCCAAGAGAAGGTATAGAGTGAAGTGCCGGTCAGTGCAGTGTCGTAGCTTCATTGTTGGTCATTGATTAGCATTGGAACTGTGTATTGCAGAAGTAGTTGTTTCAGTAGTGACGAGAGTAGGGGCTCTGTTGTCGGTCACTTATTGTGTCGGTGTATAGAGCGAGATCATAGGCCATTTTACAGTTTGATTTCCCCTCTGGAGTTTGATTATCTTCTTTGTCTGATACTGCGTGGTATGACATAATCAGGCAGCGTCTTACCCTAGACACGAGCACGGTGATTCTCTGTAAATAATCTGTAGATATATTTGATGTTGTCAAGCCAGTTAGTGTATGAAATATATGTTGAATAATGGTTCGCTACAGTTGTGTGTTTTACGAGGGTGGGTGCTTTTGAGCTAGAATTGTTTTGCCTGTGTGGGACTGAGCGAACGTGTCAGAGTATGAGAATCTTTTCCCTCGGTAGATTTCTCTAGTTATTCACATTATTTCATAGCGTCGTCACCCTTTGGTGTAGAAACCATTGACCTGTGGCAGTAAAGGTTTTTGTGACGACTGCTCAATTAAATCTACATTTACAAGATCACCATAAAAGTTTGTCCAGTAATTCTGGAGAAGTCGAGTCCAATATGCTAAGGTACGGCCCGTCGTATCACAGTGTCTACTTTTCCGCTGTATTTTACGTGCGTATGGACAGTCAATACGAAAGCCTATCCAAGCCGATTCAGGAGCAATACCTTCCAGGTAACTCAAGTGGTAGTGATTACCAGAGAATCGATGAATAACCCTGGTCTTCCTCGTTAATAGTAAACGCTGCACTCAGATTAGATACGCATAGCTAGGGACTAGCGAAATCGGAGATGTCTACAAAAGTCAGACTGCTGCCTCACGACACGTGCTTTTCGTTGTCAGACGGCTCCCGTTTCTAATAATTTCGTGGGATTTGATCGCATTCATTATCGATGGACTTAATTTTAGCATGTTCGAAACTTGATGTGCTTAGTATGAGAACAAGCTGGCGGTTTCTATGAATGTTTCCGTGAAAGTTTCTATTTAAGATTCTGTGAAAGTTTCTGGGGAAAGTACTGCATAATCTTCAAATTCGGACTATTTAAACCTAAGGATACACATCTAGAGCATCGTCTCAAAGATTTGCCGACAATGACCCCTTCCCTGAAAGCATTAAACGGTGGGAGGTCTGGGCTTGAAGTCACAGCACTGCTGGCTACAAAAGGGTTGACTGAACATCATGGGGATGCATAGACGGTAATTTCTTTCACAAACAAATCTGGCTCAAAGCCAGAAGCTGCGTCAACTTAAAAAGACGAACGACTACAAAAGGCTACTATATAGGTGAAGAGGTACTGCCTCGAAAATGAAGTATCGTGGAAACTTTGCATTTTCGTGTAACATCATCCGTCACCAGCACTTGCATCTTGGACTTTGACACTGACTGCTGTATGAGGTGCTGAGTGCACTTGCAGATTTTTCCCGTCCAAGGGCCGCGGACTCTCTCGGGCTCTTAGTTTCAAACGGTTATCGTGCGCAGAGCAGCTCTGCCGGCTATCTCGCCAACGCTCGTGAAGATCAAAAGGGCGGACATGTCTTGAAGGCGGCCCCGGACTCTTGGCTGCTTCCAAGGCACAAAGTTACCGCCGGTGGCGGCTGTGTGCGGTGTGTTAGTTCCAGAGCACTATCAGCTCCTAGGCGGCCCGGGAAAGGCTGCTGCGTGTGCATTTCCCATATGGGCAAAGCCAGTCGCGAGTGTTTGTGTAAGCGCGCGCGTGAGTGCGTGCGTGCGGCCCCGAGAGAGAGAGAGAGAGAGGAAGAAAGAGAGATCACATGAGAAGTGAATAAGAGTTAAAATCGACAGTCCAAATGATGGCATATTAGGAAATTTCTGATGTTAGAATTATGAGATTGGCATCAAAAAATATTTTTAAAAATTAAAAAATTAAAAGCGGGCCATTCCCTCCAACACCCCCTCCCCAGGCGTATGCAGAAAAAACACTCATAGAAGATATTCGTAGGCAGAAAGCCGCGTGTTCAGACTCACTCGTTCCTGTGGGTGAACACAACAGAAATGATGGCGTCGCAGATGACGGCAATGATGACAACATTGAAAAAAATGACCGACAACCTCTGTGGGGAAAACATCCAGTTTTATTACCTGTGTAGACAACACTCTTAAAGCTCTCACCGTCTGGACAGCTATTGCGTCGATACATTTTTGTCATGCACTCAAAACACCTTGCAAGTAATTCTGCATGCCTTACAACATCCACATAGATTACAATTAATTTTAATTATAAACTCATCTTTATTCTGGTTGCTAACATACTGACATTTCCAACAGAGCAAAATATTCCTTCGGATTGTAGATCTACATTTTTAAGTGTACCACCAGAAGCCATTAACAAAAAAAAACCAAACAAACAAAAAAGATACAGTACGGCGAAAGGTGTGAATGACTGGCGAAAGGTGAGACATGAGTGAGGGAGTTGGAAATGTGAAGTTTCACGTGAAAATTTTTATGTGTTTGCAAGAGCAAGTTCACATCATAAAACAACGCTGATTAATTTAACCTATCAAGATTTGCTAATAATATTTGCTGTTAAATTGCGAAAACGCATCGGAAGGTGACATATTCTCATTTCGAGACCTTCAGCAGACACACCACTCACCCCGGTCCGGCCCCCGCTTCCACACTAACAACAGACACGACCGCATTCTTCCCAGTTAACCAAGCGGTCGCCATCTTTACGTCACTCAGTGCCAGTCAACCAAATGAACTTGCGTGGCTCAGAGCGGAAGACGGAACGATTTGCCAGATTAGCGTCTTCAGCAACGGGATGTTGCAGGCAGGTGGGAGGAAAACGAAGCGATTTCGAGGCCCGGCATAATCGCGCCACGGAAGGTTCTAAAGACAGAGGACTATGCCTTAGTTTGCCTGAGTACAGCAGGAGTGGTAGCTGGCAACGAACGGGAGGGTGCAGTCAGTGAGGAGGTGAGGAGACCTGAAACGCAATCAATTCATTGTCGGAGTTCCTTCCCTTCCTTCCCGTCCTTGTGGAGACACGCAGATAACAGCAGAACAATGGGGCGTGGAGCAGAACTACAACAGTGTACCCTAGTGCAGAGAATTCGCTCATGAAGTATTTATGCATTCAGCCAGCCTCAAATTACAGACGCTACAAAACTATATAGATGCACCGCTGAAGGGCCTTTGTTGACAACAACAGAATATTTGTTCACAGCCAAATGTTTGGCTTTGGCGTCGCTCTCCTGACAAGCGCGTCAACAGCACTGACTGAACCAGGACAGTTAGACAGGGGAAACGTTAGTCATTCCGAGGTGCTTTGCTGAAACGCTAATATTGTTTTAATGTGTTTTGGAGCCTGATATGTGGATTTAATGAGTTAAGTAAGTCACCAGAGCATTAGACAACAACAAAGAAGTGTTGTGGAGGGAGTGTCATGCACATTGCAGTTCAGAACAACATGAAAAGTTTAGACTTTCGGCTCCAGGCATGCCTAATCAAACAGAGAGAGAGAGAGAGAGATGAGAGAACTGAGGCGTTGATGCTAGATGGAAGTAAGAAAAAAAAGTTAACTTTAAAAAAATCCCACGTGTGTCTTGCTAATTTTCGGGTAGCCTGAGCTAAGCGTGCAACCTGATGGAATGCGGCATCTGTTTCGCACATGACGTTGCACTCCTCAGTGGTGCATCCCAAACTTGCACAGCCTCACTTCCATCTTGACTAATCTCGAGTTACACCTTCAGCCAGTCCGAAAGGGACCAGCAGGGTCTGTGTCTTTTGAACTGCTTCGAACTGTTAACCAGGATCTTTCGCAACCGCAAAAAAGCGGAAATGCGCAATCTTTACTAATCTACGGCAGCGAGTGCCAGAAAATCTGAAAAGAAAGCTTTCTACAGTGCGATTCCCTGATGTACCCTTTCTGGGTCATGAAAACAAGCATACAAGAAAAATGAACGGAAGCAGACATTTGAGTGCGCGGCTGTCATAAGCCCAGACAACCGATAAATATTAATATCCAGCGGGGTGCAGCAATGTCTGGAAAATGTGTTTCCGTGTGTGATGCGGACCTGTATATGGTGTGAGACGCAGAGCCCAGGGTATATTTACAATTCAGTCTCGCTATAGATACACGATTTATGGATATGTAAAGTTCAGGTTACAGTCGTATGTCCTTCTGCGCTCTGAAACTTCTGACCATTTTCAGTCGTACTGTCTTTTAATAGGATGCATGCCTCTGGTGTCCACGATGAACAATTGTCCCTTTACCCGGTTTTTGAACTATTAGGAGTTTCCTGCACACTGAAAAGGCAGATAACGTGAAACAAGGCAAAGCAGTCTGGTCAGATTGAGAGCAATTCTGCCGTCATTTACCAGAAAGCAGTAAGTCCACCTGTGGCAAAACATCAGAGTTTTGTTCCAGCAGGCACATCGATCAATGCTCTATTTTGTGACAAAAAAGTCTGGATTTCTTAGATTATGAGATAACGAAATATTACTGGATCTACTGTTTTATGCCGTCGATCAACATGCTTGTCAGGAGGCAGCAAGAAGAAAGTAGGAAGTCCAAAAACCCATTCAAGTTCGCCTATTTAAAACATTTGACAAACATTGGTCACCTCCGCACACAATTACAAATATAATGTGCACATTCTAAGTCTAATAACGGAACTTGCTTTCCTTTTCATGGTGGATCTAACAAAGGATACAATGTGTTACCAAAACGCTGGCAAATCAGTGGAAGTCCCTTGACTGGAGTTGTTTTCTTTTGCGAGCTGGATCTAAAGATAGATCATCTGGGGGGGGGACGCAGATGATAGGAAGTACTCATTTTAACGCTTTTATTGGGACATTATCATATTTTACACAAAAATAATTTCCTTTAACAATACTCTTCAATCGCTGTTATTTCGTTTGACGGTAGAAACTTCAAAAATCCTGCAGTTTTGAGTGAACAGATAAAACCGCTTTTTCCTCAAAACATGCTTCGGTGGACTTATTGCTTTCTGCCAAATGACGGGAGAATTATTTTACAGCATCATCTGAGATTGATCTAGCCCTTTAGATCAAAGAACCCCATAGGTCTTTGTTTAGGACCCTTTCAACGAGACCCACGCGATTTCATTTTAGTAGCTCAACTAGGATCATGAGTAAAATCACATATTCTTATTATTGACAAGTCATCAAAGATATTCTAAACTCCCAGTAACCAACAAATACTTTTGTAGGCAGCACTGCCGAAGTTTTACACCCAAGAAAGATGACTAGAAGAACATTTAAGCAGAAAAGTAAAATTGCTGATTGTGACCTCACTCCAGGAAGCTTTTTAGCAGCTCCTGTAACTGTGCTGGCCCCTTCAGAGGAATATTTTTCTAACACCGATCCGCGAAGCGAGCGGTCTAAACCATACGCACTGATACAATCATGAACTCCGCAAGTCCGAGTCATATTTCGCACTCTGCGTGCGATGCCATATTTAAACAGCGATTAGGAAAGCAGTTGTCATTCTTAACCGTTTTATTCCAGAGACATGCTATCTTTCTAAGGAGTCCTACTGCCAG
>SMGT01015668.1:1385-16053 GCA_004794575.1 Lanistes nyassanus | reverse complement strand
ACTGAGGCCCGTGTTGCGCCAGCAGTCCCACGTGTGGCAGCACGTAAACTTTGTCTAAGCAACACCGTCCTGATATGCACGTAGTTTGCGGCTGGACCAAACCAAAGCAGCTGTTCTCGCCACACTGATTGTGCGTCAGCCGTACAGACATAACAGACCAGCTCCACACAAACATTCTATTTTCGTGCTGCCAATTTGAAGAATACTTGCCATTTCCTGAACTGAGTAGTGTTTGCTATGTAGGTCTACATTTTGACTAATTTCGAATACATACTGACTATGCGTAAATGCTGTGTGTAGGAAGGGCGGCCCGGCCACTGGGTTAAGTGCATTTGCTTTTAATGATCAGTTCTCAATATCACAGGCTTCGCCCGGTTTGAATTTTCAAAGTCCACGTTACAAGCTTCGCAAGAACTCGAGTTATGACCAAAACTGAACAAATATATCACCTGTTTCGTCCGCTTTTTTTGTCAACTAGCTGTAAATCTGACCACATATGAAAGATCAAATCCAAAGAGTCATGTTTTAAATCCGTGTGATTCTTTAATTTCCAAAGCAAGTATTTTATAAATCTGATAATTTTTCCGACTGAGAACTGTACACTTTGACATCGACATGTCAAATCTACGTACAATTGCGACGAGCTCTCACTTTGTAGAAAGAAGAATATATTGGAGCAATGTGAACACCTAACAGTATTATTCGTTTAGGTCTACACAGGATCTGTTGAGATATGTATTGCAATCATATTTCAAACTCAATTTCAATAATGTGCAAAAGTATTGCAATACTTTTTTTTTAAAATACTAAAATAACAACATCAGAGAGCCGTCCTAACCCATGCAGTACCTTTACATTGATATTTTTACAGAATTAGAGCAATCCCTACTTTCTCTAGGACTTGAGCATATTTGTATTTGTGGCGATCTAAACGCCAGAACAGCTCAGCTGTCGGAGTCACTGAATGACGATCTGTTTGTACCTGATTTTAGTGGAGTAGGCGGACGCACCATTGTCCTTCCGGATCGCGTCTCCCAGGACAAAGTAATTAATAAGTGGGGACAAAATCTTATTGAACTTTGCAAAAACCTCAACCTAGCCATAGTGAATGGAAGAGCAGGACATGACGATAGAAAAGGAAAGTTTACTTGCAAAAATGCTAGCGTGGTAGACTATTTCGTAATATCGAGGGATTTATTTAGCCTTATAAAGGATTTTGATATATTAGATTTTAGTGCATTATATTCTGACATACACTGCCCTGTTGCGCTGCATCTCCTTAGACACACTTGCTCTATACAAACCAAGGGGACACCACCCTCAGAGTTAGCTCATATGAGGAAAAGCCCCAAAAGGCATCTTGTCTGGAAAAAAACAACTAAAGAGGATTACATAAAATCACTCAACGAAACCCAAATTAAGATTCTAATTGACGAGATAAAGATGCTGCTGCAGAACCCATCAGAAGTTAACACAGAAATAATAGATAGTGTCGTGCAGCGAGTATGTGATGTCATGAAAGAGAGCGCTACCTGTTGCAACCTCCTCGCTCCACCCACTACACCAAAAACATGTAATAATATCTGTAAGAAGAAAGCGTTCGTTAAAAAATATACAAATAAACCATGGTTCAATGAGATATGCAAGCAAAAAAGACAAGAATACATAAGAACCAAGAGGTTTGCAAACGCTCAAACGATTCAGATGCGGTAACACGCAGCGCACACGCGTGTCGGGTGATAAGAAGCAAGTCAGGAAAGAATTCAAGAAGTTCCAGCATAACTATATCAGTAAACTCAGATTTCTGAAACGTAAAGACCCCAAAATCTACTGGAATATCCTGAACAAAAATAATAACAGAGATAATGATTGTAATTATACAGAGATACCTACAGTGGCAGACTTTTATGATCACTTTAAAGGCATAACATCCAATGTGCTCAGCTGAGCCCCCGCCACAAATTCTCAAGCCAATGAATTCACTGATGAAGAGCTCAATAAACCCATATTGGAAAATGACGTAGCTGAACAAAGCATGTGGTAGCGATGAAATAACAAATGAATTTTTGAAGTTCGCAGGTAATAAAATGATCAATCTATTTACATTATTGTTTAACTTAATCTTTTCGAAAGGTCATGTACCCACACAGTGGACATTGGGAACTATAATCCCTATCTATAAAAACAAAGGTAAACGAGACGACCCTGATAACTATCGTGGGAGAACTATACTGAGCTGTTTTGGAAAACTATTTACCAGTGTATTAAATGAACGACTAAATACTTATCTTACTGAGAGAAATTTGCTGGGTGAAGAACAGCCTGGGTTCCGAGCTGGCTATTCAACGCTAGATAATTTATTCTCTCTCCATTGTATTATTGACTTTTACCTAAGCAAAAGGAAAAGGATTTACTGCGCCTTTATTGATTATGAAAAGGCCTTCGATAAGATTGATAGAATATTCCTGTGGGAAAAGTTACTAAACCATGGAATCGGAGGTAAAATATTATCAGTAATACAGGATATATACAGCAAAGCCAAATCTTGTGTTAGAATAAACGGCATAGAGTTAGAACACTTTATTAACAACTGGGGAGTTAGACAAGGAGAGAATTTGTCTCCCTTTCTGTTTGCAGTTTATTTAAATGACCTGAAATTACATTTAGATAAAGACAACGTAATGGGCCTTACGAAAATTGCAGAAGAAGCAGCCGTTCTTGAACTCCCCCCTGATGGACTCGACGCTTTATTTAAAATGTTTTTATTGCTATATGCTGATGACACGGTAATTTGTACCGAATCACCTGAGGAACTTCAGGTAGCCTTAAATAGTATGAAACTATTCTGTGATAAGTGGAATCTAACAGTTAACACAAAGAAAACAAAAATTATCATTTTCTCAAGAGGGAAAATTTAAAAAAAAACAAGTGTTCTACTATAATAGCAACAAACTTGATGTAGTTTATGATTTTTGTTACCTAGGACTAAGGTTAAATTATAACAACAAATTTAATGTAGCACAAAAAGACTTGTATGATAGAGCCTCCAGAGCTATGTTTTCTCTCCTTGAGAAATGTAGACTGCTTCAACTACCAGTAGATATCCAAGCTGAACTATTTGACAGAACTATAGTGCCAATACTAAAATATGGCTGTGAAATCTGGGCACCGGCAATAAACGATCTAGCCCTAAAACTTCAGTCGAAATTCTACAAGCTAATTCTAAAACTAAGGAAAGCAACACCCACTAACATGGTCCTTGGAGAACTAGGTCGTTCCCCCATTAACGTTCAAATGAAAAGTAGGATGCTTTGTTTTTGGTATAAATTAGTCAATGTTATGAATCATAAAAAACTATCTAGTATTTTATATAGAGCAATACTAAGGCTACATGAGAATGGGACCCTCCATTCAACCTATATACAAGCAGTAAAATCCACATTACAAGCCATTGGACTAAATGGTTTTTGGACCAATCAAAATAATCTCCCCTACTCATATGAATGTTTCAAGCAGAAAGTTGATAGAAGGTTACAAGATCAGTTTATTCAAAGTTGGTTAGAAGATATAGATACAAAAGACATCTATAAGAACTACAGAACTATTAAAACGTCTTTCACTTTTGAAAACTACATAAAAATATTGCCTCCAAATCACTACACATCGCTTCTTAACTTCCGACTCTTGAACAACAACTTCCCAGTCCAAACGCACAGAATACAGAGAATACGTATATACACAGAATACAGAGAATACCCAGAGAAGAAAGAATCTGTCATCTTTGTAACAGTAACGACATCGGTGATGAGTACCATTATTTATTTTGCTGTGATAAATTTAAGGATGACCGAAACAAATGGCTGCCTTATTACTACAGAAACCGCCCTAATACCTATAAATTTCAGTGCCTGCTCTCAACAAGGAGCAAACGATTGCTTACAAAGCTATCATGTTTTATTAAAATATTACTTAAAGACGTTTCTGGACATGGATAATTGTATGTTTGTTTGCACTCACTTTATAGCAAGCTCTTGCGAGCCTCTAAAGATAGGTTGTTTATTTGTTTGCTTATCAAAGTGAATTTCTGCTCACTTTTTTATTGCTTTATTGTACTGTGGTCTATGTCTTGTCTTCATACCCCATCGAGGGTGAAGGAAGAAATAAATTCTGAAATTCTCAATACTAATTCTGTCGTTTTACCAGCCTACAACTGACTACTCGCTTATGGTACTGTTTCTGTTAACTTGCGCAACACACGCATTAAGTCATACGCGACAAATACCAACGTTACACGTAGCTATGCCTACACTACGAGACAGCTGCAGGTTACGGTACACTACTTCGAACGGGCCTACAGCACGACCAGCTATCAGGTACTTAACTGGATAACGCTGCGCTGTCCGTTGGAATGTGGAGACAGGTTCCTCATCGGCCGAAGACACACACAGGATTTGGCGCTACACAGATTCTGCTCTCCCGTCTCTCCTCACTGTTCATACAGAACAGGGCCCACTCCTCGACTAGTCGGAACTTAAAGCTGTACGAACAAGCCGCCACGACGCTGCACTAGCCGAGTTCCAGAGAAAGACGTAAGGGCTGGAAAACCCCTACCTTATATTGGACGAGAGGGCCATATAGCGGCAGACACGCTATCGGCAGGTGTCAGACCGTTCGGCTGTCCCTGGACATTCGCCTGTCGGGGTAGCGGGTTTTCCCCTCTCTCATCTCGGCCGGTGCCGGGTGACTGACCCCCAGACCGACCACAGTTACGCAAACTGAGTGGCCTCTGCCTCACTAGCTATTATCTAAGACTCAGGAAAACCCTGCTATCATGGCTCTTGCCAAACTTCCCATGACAGGAATCCCATGGACGCGTTCGGGGGTTTTTTTTTTGGGGGGGGGGGTTGAACTTCAAGGTAATTCAGATTAAAGACAAGAATGAAAGTCCATTATCATGTCTACAACAGTGGTATGATGACGTCAGACAGTTGAGCTGTTTCTGTTATCTTTCCACGTAAATCACCCAGAGTAACGTATTTTTCAGAAATCTTATGCAGTACATGCATATATGTTTGCCCTGTGTCTTCCGGGGTCAACAAATAACCTTATACCTCCACTCCCTTAGAATATTCCTCCCCGATACTGAAAAGACCAAAAGAGTCGAGGGTCTGAGTCAGGTTGATTAAAATGTCTCTTCTAAGGAGAGAAAAGGCATTGCTGACGTTCTATGTACAAATCCAATATTTGAATCGAATATTCTATATTTGCTTACATCAGAAGAGCGGGTACTGTTACAGAAGTTTTGACCATTATTATCATTTCAATATTTCGTCATTTCATCGCGGAAGGGTGTAGCTATGGGCCGGAAAACTTACAAATAGTTTAGTATAAGGCGTGTACTTGTAAAGAACTGAGATGTTCTGGAGGCTAGTGTGAATTCAAGGACACAAAGCTTTTGCAAATGTTTGTCTTTATCGGTTTTCTGCTTCTTAGGCCGTCCTTCTGATCCGTTTGTACATCTACGGCATCTGTTTACTTTTCTCTTGGGCGTTGGTCTGCGCCAGCGCATTTTTCGCGATGTTTTGCTCATTAAAAATGTGTACGTCAAACAGAATAAACAGGGGGAAAGGCCGTGTTTTATGTGAAATATAGTAAGTACTCACGTAGACCAGCCGTAGAGCATCTTCCCGTAATGAACCGAAGAGCAGTTACCCGTAATGTAGCGAGGAGTAGTTATCTGCTCTTGTAACCATAGAAAACAGTGAGCTGTGATCTTGCGCTGTCTAAACAGCTGTCACCCTTTCCTTCCCAGACCTGGGCTTGTAAATGATGCCACCAAAATTAACTCTTTCTCTCTAGCTTTCTGAAATTATCTGCAGGACTTGTTCTGGACGGAAATATCTATCGCTTCTTGGCGAGAATTGTTCCCGAATACCTCCGCACAGAGCACAGTCACACTAGTACTACAACATGTAAATATTGTGTGTCCAATTTTAATGTTCCCTTTCACTTAGGTACGAGGTCCAGTAGATGGTGATTATGTGTACCCAGATCACGATGGCAAGAGACAGCCAGGTTTTTCCAGTCGTTATAAGGCGTCCGGTGCCGAGGCGGGAGGTCAGTGGTTCGCAACTTAAGTCTTGGCCGGGTTGCGAACCACTGAGTCTTAAAAATTGGCCATCTAGTAGCTTCTAAACTTTGTCTAAGCAACATGGTCCTGATATGCACATAGTTTGCGGCTGGACGTTAAGGGACACATCAACACGATGGCAGAATCGGCTGAAAGGAATAAGAAATCAGAATAAAATCGTCTTTTCAGACAACCTCTCTGTCATCTTGCTGTGGCTGGCTGAACAGAAAAGAGAAAGTGATGTCCATTTAGCTCCCTCTATTACTGATTTGCTGTCTCGTGAAACCTAGGACGAACGAACTTTAGATGGAGAAAGCAGTTCTGAGCGTGACTACAGCTCATCAGAGGAAAGTTTAGGAGAGGAGAGCGAACTTTGCTCATCACAGAAAAGTTATGGAGAGGATCAAGACGGACAATTAACCTGTCGTGTCATATTGTGATGTAGTAACATTTCCATTCAATTGAGGTGGACTCTGTTTGAAAATATTGTACAAGCAGCCGTTTCTCAGGGTAAGTGCAACTTAATCGTGTTTCAGAGAAATATTTTTTAGGATTTTTAGTCCTGCAGATACTGAAATAATTCAACTGACCTTTGACAGAATTAATCGACACCCAGCATGAGGCCTTGTATTAGAAAACAGTATTAATAGTATGACAATTTTTAAAAAAAGTCCCCGCCACTGGAGTGTACGTGGTGAAATAAACATGTGCGTGTGTCAGGTGTATGTGATGAATGAGTGACTGTGTCAGATGTATGAATGAGTGACTGTATTAGGTGTATGTGATGAATGAGTGACTGTGTCAGGTGTATGTGATGTATGAATGACTGTGTCAGGTGTATGTGATGAATGAGTGACTGTGCCAGGTGTATGTGATGAATGAGTGACTGTGCCAGGTGTATGTGATATCCACCACATATCCATTATATATATATACACACAGAAAATCATGTTAAACATTCAGTTGGGCGCTGAATAAGATCCCATGATAGTTTCCTGTCTAAGAAATAAAATTTTATTTACATAAGAAAGCAAACTTATTGTATAACAAATAAATGGACATTTGGTAAACAAAATATAAAATTGGATTAACGCCAGTGACAGCTGAAACATAAAGCTAATGTATAGGCTGTCTGTCTTAATCAGTCCCTAACTCACAGTTTACACTGTTCTTGTCGTTAAATACACAGAGAACACAGAACGTTCTGGCGCAATCCTTTCTTGTTACTTTCAACGTACGGAGTGACCAGAACACGTCTCTGGTGGAAAATAACGACTGCGCTGCCTTGCTTAACGATGGTGGGATCCTGTTGATTCGGACAGGGAGCTACACGCTGACGATCCTTTCACGTATACAGCTATCCTGTCACAACACCCACAACATCCAATCAGAATAGACAAATGGTTTCTCGTTTTACAAGGTTGTCGATTCACAGTACTGGGCAAATTAAGAATCCCTTGGGGGAGGGGGTGGTAGGTTTCCCTGCACATGCTAACAGGACAAACGTTCTTAGCTGACACTACGGGGGTGGGGGATAAGACTTCTGATTTCTAACGCATTTTGCAACTACAGAACGGACTACACGATGGTACAATTCCATGGACAAGCGAAGTTTCCTTTCCTGTGTCACTACACTTCTGATCTTGTCATCACCATAACTGCTCTCTCTCTCTTCCCATCGTTCATTTACCAAAACGGCACCTGACCCAAGAATGTTCCAGTACAATGTCAAAAATAAAGGTAGGAATTCGGACGAAAAACCGGTTTATCACAACATAGTGTTTCTAATTCTATCTTTTCCTTTAATCCAGACCTGTGGTCTGTCGCGGATGCTATATATAGATAGTGATTTCTTTCACTGCCGATTGTCAGTCAAACCATGTACATGTATTCAGTCAAACCATGTACTTCAGTCAGTAAAACCATGTACAATATATTCAGTCAAACCATGTAACTGTATTCAGTCAGTCAAACTATGTACATGTATTTAGTCAGTCAAACCAATTACATGTATTTAGTCAGTTAAACCAGTTACATGTATTCAGTCAAACCATGTAAATGTATTTAGTCAGTCAAACTATGCTCATGTATTCAGTCAAACCATGTACATGTATTCAGTCAGTCAAGTCATGTACATGTATTCAGACAATGGACATGTATTCAGTCACTCAAACCATGTACGTGCACTGTCAGTTGAACTATGTATATGTATTGAGACAGTCAATGTACATGTATTTTGTCGGACATGTACGTGTATTCATCAGACCATCTACACGTAGACAAACCATATATATGTAGGCAATGTATTCAAACACAAGCGACACTTCATAAGCTGTACTCCAACATTTGGAACATGACATCTCGGAAAAAAACAAGAATCAGATACAACAATTTCTTTTTAAAAGGGTGTTTTTTTGATCCGGTTAAGACAGGCTTTAACCACAAAAAAGAAATAAAAACTTTATTAAACTTTATGCATTTCGTAACGGGTAATTTTTAGGTACGAGAAGTATAGAGGTTGCATCCGTTTTCTCGCATCACACCACTCACTCCTTCTCTCCTTCCTCCCTCCTAACTCACTCGCTTGCTTGATCTCTCTCTCTCACTTATTCAGTTACTCACTCACCCTGCCAAACACCGATTGATACAGAGAAAAGAAAAGAGACTCCTGTCAGAAAGACAATATAATTTTAAGTGTAATAATTGTATCATCATATGTTTTCTATCTATCCGGAGCTACCTATTGGAGCACATGACATGTCTGTATGAAAGTCCACAAACGTTCTGGACTTAAAGGTGAATTTGCACCTCTATCGCTGGGACACTGGACGTCTGTTTCACGTACAGACTCTCACCTTCGGTGACCTGGGGTTGTGTAAGTCATTGTTGGAATCAATTCAACGGCAGCAGCGGTATTAAAACTTGAGCAAATTGTAATCAGTAAATTTGTTTCATGAAACTGAAGAAGCGAAATTCTCAGTAGAAAGTCGAAATATTGTTTATTATTGTTCAGCTGGAATACTCGTGTTTCTCTGTCTTTCTCATCGTGTAAAACCCTTCCTGCATTTAGAAACTCGAAGACGTCATTAGACTAAAAAATATGCAATAAAACAATTCTGACGATGCAAGTACTTTCTGCTTTGCCAAGATGGCAAAGATGCCTAATCCATTATCTCCAAAAATCATTGGAATCATATGGGTCGTCGTCGTCGTCGTCTGAAGAACAATAATAACAAGACTGCCAGCTGTTTCTCCTGTTTTCAGTTCCTTCATCGACAGCGCAGTCACCTGTGACATCAGTGAACATCATGTACTCTTTCAGTGTGTGTGGAATGGAAAGGGACATAATCCTGTCGGTTCTGTCCAGGCTGTAAGGTACAGCTCGAAACACAGCCAGACGACAGAGAGATTCCAGAGAACGGGGCTGTGTTGCTGCTTTCTCCAGAATCTGACAGATTTTGTGCACCTGTGTGTCAGACTGGGGCTCTACGGCCCTGTGCGTCTCAAATTCTGCACTGAGGGAGAAGAGCTGTGAGTTAGAGCAGACTCCACATTCAATCAGAATCTTTAAAACCGATATATTTTTCTTTCTTGCAGCTTCTGTCGTCGGCTCACAACAATCACCATTGGCTATAAGGCTATCTATCTGAGGCAGGTGGAAGATCACGCCTAGCTTGACAAGGGAGATAACTATTGTCAAGGTGTGATCAGTCCCGAAGTACAATGCTTGAGTAAGTACAGTACGTCCCATGTCGTCTGCTAACAGTGGATTGCATCCCTTTGTCAGCAAAGTTGTGAACAGGTCACCTGTATATATTTGTGGGTCAATAAGTCTGTGTAGAACTTTTCTTTTCATCAACACTGTTTTGCCGCTGTCATTCCGGCAGTTGATATCAAGTCCACGTGCAAGAAGAGTGTTCAGAAGGGACATCCACGTGTCGTGGTCCCAGTCTTCATATAAAGACACCATTGTATGCAAAAGGTGTGAATCGCCGTTCACTAACCTTGTAATGTCAATTTCCGCTTCCGACTGAAGCAACACCTTTGCCGCGGTCCATCTGGAATGCATTACACATATTTCGAAGGCGCGCTGACCACAGCACACATAGTCCGTTTCATCAAACGTCAGTCCCGGTCGGGTCTCTGTGAGGTGTTTCACAATCTGTGTCAGTTTTTCTTCCTGAATGTGCTTTCTAGGCATGTGATAAATATTGTGGAGGATCAAACGCTTATCACAGTTAGCCCAGTCAAACTCAGCTCCCAGCTGTAGTAGATGCCAGAATACAGGCCAGCGCTTCTCTTCCAGTGCCATCATTACTGGCGTTTTTCCGTTTGGACCGGCTTTGTTGATGTCTGAACCCCTTTCAAATAGCATGCTCAGATATTCAGAAGGGTCTCTGTACATTCCCCACCGTACCTCTGCCATGACCAGTTGCTGAAGTACGGTCCATCCCTTACTGTCAGCCAACCTGACGTCTGCCCCATGGTCAACAAACAGTTTAACACAGTTCCAGCGACCACGCGAGGCCAAGATGTTCAAAGGGGTCTCTCCATTCTCGTCGCGCAAATCCATGTTCAACTTGTGGCTAGGCATCATGGCAGAAATGGAATCTGAGTCATCTCGACCTGCATGCACTACATATTCAGCTAAACCATGGAACGCCATTTCTCCCAGCAAAGGCTCCATGTCAGTGTAGCATCCACAGTCATAAAGTTTACTAACAATGTCCCATTCTCTACGCATGACTGCTAACTGCTTGGCCGACATTCCGTCTGACCTCCTTCGATGTACCCACATCATAAGCATTATCATCAGACTTTCATTCTCTGGTAAGTAAGCGTCTCCCGTGCAACTATCTTCCATAAGACGAATAAGAATGTCTTCCTTTAAAAGCTGTTCTTGGCTGATATCGGAATTCAGAAGTAATGGCCACAAGACAGGCCAGTTTCTAGATAAGACTGAAATCGTTATCGGTGTCTTACCATTAGGGCATGCAATGCGTACGTCAGCGCCTTTTTCCAACAGACGTCTAGCGATGTCCTCAGATTCTGGAGACAGTGTCTTTGCAACTCTCGACAGCAAAGTAAATCCCTCGCTATCAGTCTCGTTCACGTTCACTGAGAAATGCAACAGCAATTTCACCATGCCCATGTTACCGTGCCTGGCAGCAAGTTGTATGGGCGTGTTGCCTTCTGGGTCTCGTGCTGTATCGTAAGCACCTTGCGAGATCAGGTTGATCAGAATGTCAATTTGCGCATTTTCTGCCAAAAAGTCGTCAGCAAACGCAGGGTTTACGGCAGATAGAACATGCAGTAACAAAACACCCTCCGAATTCCTTAAGTATGGATTTGCACCTGTGAGCAACAGTCGCTGTGTGATGTCCCAGTTCTTGTGTTTTGCTGACAGCAGCAACGCTGTGTTGCCATGACAATCAGAAGCATCGACGAGTTTTTTTTGCTTGACAAAAAGGTCGCACATGTCAAGGTGATTAAAGTTTTGTTTTGCGAGGCTGGTGGAGAGAAAGAGAAATGGAGGTTCTTCGTTATCGTCCAGACTGCAAGCCACACAGTTGTTAACTGATGGCATTCTTGTGACGACACGGCTGTCGACTTTGTGTGGCTGTGACATGGAAACCTCGTGAGAAGATGCAGACTGACCGGAGGACAGCTCGACATTAACAGAGTTATTGCGCTTGGCAATAAGATGCAAGATAGTACATCCTTCATAGTCCCGTTCTGTCAAGGACGCTCCTCTAGCTAGAAGCTCTATTGCCATGCCCCACTGTTCGTGTCTGACAGCCAGATGCAAAGGAGTGTTACCATGGTGATCTTTTTCATCAATCAAAGCTCCTTTAGACAGTAGAATGACGAGCAAGACGACAAGTTTCTTAGCAGCAGTTCCTTGTTTACACTGTTCACAAAGTAGGTGTGCCTGACCCATCAGTCTGTGTAGAACTGAATTCCCTTCATTGTCAACACCACTGACGCTGGCTCCGTATCGTAAAAGCTCTTGAACAGCTTGCCAGTTGTTGCTTTTCGCAGCGAGTTGCAGTGCTGTGTTGCCGTTACAACATCGCATGTCGACATGCGCTCCCTTCTGCACAAGGCGACTAATTAAACCTGAAGTGTTCTCTGCGGGATGCTGTGCCACTCTGTGAAGGGGCGTGAATCCCTCAAAATCTGTGATGTTGACGTTTTGAAAAATATCCAACACCACATTGAGGACGTCACCGGTCTGTGATCTAGCAGCCATGTGGGCGAGGGAAGACAGTTCACAATTTGTGGCTTTCGTCATTAGTTCAAGACTATACGTACAGTAAGATGGAGAAAACCATTTACTGAGCGCATGTTTAAGGGTGAGTACTGCTCTGTCAATAATCCTAAATCCCTCGCTGTCCCTCTCGTCTGCGTTTTCCACCAGATGTCTGACCATATGCTCAACAACGCTCCATTTTCCATGTTTGGCGGCGAGTTGTAGAACTGAATCCCCACGACTGTTTCGTGTGTTTGTCACAGCGGAGTGCTGAAGAAGGATTTGGAAAATGGATTGTGTCTCGCTGGGTTCTAAGCTGCTTCGAACAAACCTTTGCACAACAGTGATTCCCTCGCTGTCAGCTTCATCAATCGCTGCCCCTCGCTGAAGCAAGTGCTTGAAAACGGTCCAGTTTTCATGTCTGGCCGCAAGCTGCAGTGCCGTGTCGTCAGTTAAACAGCGATGATTCAGGCTGGTCCCTTTATCAATCAGGTGATCGAGGACAGAGAGAAAATTTGTATGTTTAGTATCACCTAACTGGTCCCCTGAACATTGCTCACCCTGGGAGAAACGAGTCTTATTGAGAGCAAGAATATGAAGAACTGTAAAGCCTTTCCTATTAGAATGATTGATGTCACTACAAAGATTAATCAGATATTCAACTAGCATCAGGTTTCCACATCTTGCAGCGAGGTGCAATATAGTGTCACCTGCCGGACACTGAGTGTTCATATTTGCACCTCGATCATGAAGGAGACTGAAGAGTGGACACACGTGGTCTAGTTGGTCACTTGTGGTCATAGCCAGTCTGTGCAAAACGTTGTATCCTGCAGCGTCTGAAAGTTCCGGCTGAGCTCCTAAGGAAACTAAGGATTTAAATAAAGTCCAGCTCCCAGACTGAACTGCCAGGTGAAGTGGTGAATTTCCGTCCATGTCTGTCCTGTTAACCTGAGCTCCATTGTTGACGCGCAAAACTGTAAGACATTCACAGGCTTTAGAATCCAAGGAAGGTCTTTTAAGAGCCAGAACATGCAGCACAGATCTTTGATATCCGTCCGGAATATCAGCAAGAGCTCCGTGCTTGAACAGCAGTTTCAGGAATTCCCAGTTGTTGTTATTTACGGCAACAATCACAGCCGTGTTCCCCTCTTCATCACGATCATCTAGGTTATCACAAGATTGAATTAGCTGCTCAAGGGCTTTGAGTTTGGAATCCATGCGTTTTCTGTAGTCATTCATTATTTCGATCTTAATGCTCTGAGTTAGATAATTTGTCTTCGCCTGATCCGAATGCTCAGACAGATGTACAATCTTCTGGTGTTTGGCAGCAAGGTGCAGGGCTGTTTCTCCCTTTGAGTTTCTGAATCTGACATTGGCTCCATGTTCCAGCAGAACCGGAAGTAGGGAGTCAAACCTGCTGTCAGGACACATGACGAGTCTGTGCAGAACTGACAGACCATCCCTGTCCAGGACTTTCAAGTCTGGCTTGACCTCGAGGAGGTCACAGACACGTGACCACATGTTGTGTTCAGCTGCCAGCTGTACCAGAGTGTTGTGGACTGTCTGTTCTTTGCAATCAAGAATCTTCTGTTTCGAGTTTCTCCAAAGGGCGGTAAAAACATCCATGTGGAGGTAAGGTTTTGTTCTGAGGGTCTGACTAGTGACCATTGAATGAACAATCGTCACTAAGGCAGTATTGTCTCTCAATAAAGATTCAGTCTCTGACAGAAAATCTATGACGGCGTCCCAGTTGTCACTGACGACTGTGTTTTCGCCGATAATTTTCAATTCGTTAGTAACGTTCTCTGAAGAGAAAGCTTTGTTCACTATATCTCTGACACGCATCTGGGTGTCTCCTCTAGATGACACCAGTTTTTGAAGCAGTGAAGAGTGGATCACATCACAGATGTCCACGTCACCTTTTGAAAGGAAATCGTTTACTAGGCTCCAGTTTCCAACGTCCACAGCTGAATTCAGTAGTACCACACTTTCCTTAAGCATAGGATCTCTGGATGGTTGATCTGCTTGTGACGTCATTTCTGTGATAATCTGTTCTTGGGCTATACACGATGAACGTTAGAACAAACGTTTGATTGGAAGCGTTGTCAGGAAATATGCATCACTATGCTTCACGGACTCGCAGTGATGAGAGCTCCAAAAGTATTCTTAGTGATGTCTGCCAAGATTGCTGGAAGGAGAAGAGAAGAATCCTTTTTGGATCTTCATGCCTGAGACAGAAAATGAAATAATTTTTGCTCTGAACTCTTACCCGAGACGATACTTTT
>SMGT01015667.1:0-10845 GCA_004794575.1 Lanistes nyassanus | reverse complement strand
GGGTGCTAGCTTTTCTGGAGGGAGGGGCTCACTCCAAATTTTAAAGAGAACCGAATAAGAAGACCGTTAAGAAGCAAGATGCCAGCAGAAAGTGATCTCACGGGGTTGCGGGTGGTGTCTGTTCCCCATCCTTATTATGGGCTGTTTCCCTCTCAAGCACATGGAGCTCTCGTGGGTGAAGACCAAGTTTCGTAGGATAATAACTTGGTTGTCTTTATCTGTGAAGACCATGAAGGGCTTACCGCCGACTTCCCGCCTCGGAAGTGGAGACTTTAATCACTAGACTCCAAGGCGGCGTGTATGTGTGTGTGTGAGAGAGAGAAAGAGAGAGAGAGGAGAGTGGGTGGGTTGGGTGAGAGTGTGTGTCTGTTAATGAGCGACTGCATGTCCGCGTGTATATCGCAGAATGTTCAACCCACTTCAGGGGCGGACGCCTTAACCACTGGACCACCGGGGCAGTCGGGAAGTTAAAGGGAGGGTCTCTGGAAAAATGAATTTGAACGTATGGAAACAAACCATTCCATTATGACTCATGACTGCATGTTTTTAAACTCCCATTCAGATGTTATAGATTTTTTCTTCCCTTGTTCTTTTGTAAGTTCCACTGGAAGCATCCTTTAAAAGGAAGACAGAATGACATTGATGCTGAGACAGACAGACAGACAGACAGACAGACAGACAGACAGACAGACAGACAGACAGACAGACAGACAGACAGACAGACAGACAGACAGACAGACAGACAATCAGGCAGGCAGGCAGGCACAGAGGTCTCAGGTTGGCGATTTTCCGCTGAACAAACCACTCTCACATTCTTATTCGAAACTGTCACCTTCATTTTATTGAAGCTGTCGATCCCAACTGACACTGCAGGGGGATCCTGGTATACATAATAAGACACAAGAAATATGTTTGCAGAAAGCGAGTCTCCCTTAATGTTAAATGTACAGCTAATATTTACGAAATACTGTCCTTTATGCGCAGTTTCACTGAGGTTTTGTTTTCAAACCTAAAAAAAAATAATATACAGGTGCGTTCTAGACCGTGTCTATTTGTTAGGTATGTAGACTGAGAGAGAGCTATGGCCATTTTGTTCCTTCTACCGTGTACCATTCGGAAATGAGGACACAAAGGGAGATGCGGGTAGGCCCCTGAACTGAGGGTTGGAACTAGGTACTGTACTGTGACACAGACAGGTATGTCGCTGGTACTTGACATGTTTCATTTGTAAACCGTTAAGGTCCAGCTGTTTCCCTCAGTGTTCATGTTTTGCTTGGTAAGATCACAGACCTTACATGTATATGTGTATATGTGTATATGTGTAGGGTCTGTGGTAAGATGAAGGATCAGCTCAAGGTCGGGTGCATCAGCTCTCAGGGATCACGCCGCTTTCAGATTCTTCAAGAAAGTGTGGAGAATCTTCAAAAACAATAACATAAAATCCTCGAGAGTTTTGTGTACATTAAACTTTACTTACCAGAAAATCAAGTAAACTTTAATAGGAAACGCTGGTCAACACAAAGTGACATTGTCCAACAACACATAAGATTTTTCTATAGGTAAATTCGAGAGGTTGTGACTGTTTTGCGTGTTCAAAGCCTGGGCTCCTTCCAGACGCAAGTAACTGAACAGGGAAAGGTTTTATCATGAAGTGCAATGTTACAGTGGAGGAAAGAAAATGACTGCTTCGAGCTTGCTGGACATCTGACCTTAACCTCTGTCTGGTTGCAGTACGAGTTTACATGAGAATGTGTACGGCTGATGAGCTTATTCAGATATACATGTAATGGTAAACTGTAACCAGGCGGACTTGTTACTGTCTTTGTCTCTGATGTTGAAAAAACGTGCTATAAACCTTTCCATAGAAAGCAAGCATTGCACGGATGCATAGACAGACAGACGGACGGACGGACGGACGGACGGACGGACGGACGGACGGACGGACGGACGGACGGACGGACGGACGGACAGACAGACAGACAGACAGACAGACAGACAGACAGACAGACAGACAGACAGACAGACAGACAGACAGACAGACAGAGGGAGAGAAATACGCGCGGTGATGTTTGAATATTTTGATGTAAATTTATGCGGCCATTTTTTCCACCCGGTGTGGGCTTAAGTATGTGTGCGTGCGTGCTTGGGAGCGTGCGCGAGAGCAAGCGTTGGCTTTGATCTCTAACAAGTAACTTATGTAACGAAAGGCATATAATGCCACTGCAGTCAAGTAAAATAATGAAAATTTATAATACTCACAGGTTATGCCGAATAGGTGTCTTCTGTTCGCAGCATGAAGATTATTAATAAAAAACAAAAATACACGAATAAAATGTTGTCCCGGTCATTTTCAACAGCTTATCGAACCGCGAAGACTGTCGGGATATTAACACAGCGCGACGCATTGTTACGCAGGTGAAGTCCACACAGTCCTGTTTACTGTCAGAAAAGGCCGATATTGTTATGACATGTTTCGATTGAGTACTCGTCTGTATTCTTTTACAAATTGTACCAGGGCACGAACGAGAACTCTTTCGTTTACCGGAAACGTCTGCTCGCGTTCATAAAAAGGTCTGTATTACGACAGCTAACACTACTCAGCGTTGCGAACGACATTACTATGAACATTTACAAGAATCTTTATTTTCAGGAGTTTTAACTATGGCCACGTTTCTCTTTCCGTGTACATTTAAGATGTGCTTTCACCAGAAGTTTCTTGTGACTATGTTGCATATTTTAGCAATATACTGTAAATAAAGGACACTATTTGAATGAGAGATGGGACGGACTGAACGGGACAGAGAGATGAGTGTTTTGTTCTGTATGTGGATTCATTACAGTGTAAATTTTACTTTTGATCTGGATTGGTCATCGTTTCCATCAACACAATAACTGAAAAACTCCTTCAGCCTTCTCTACTGCTCTTTCACACCTTCTCAAACACGTTGACCGACATTATGCATTTACCTTACTGAATGCAGTTCCAGTTTATGCTATATATATATTTATATTCCACATCCATTCATTATCATTTTCCACATCCATTCATTATTATTTTTCTTCATATTTCTTTCCTAAATATCTACCCGGTGAGGCGTCAGTGAATTTTTAAGCTTTGTAATTTCTACAAAATAATGTTCTGAAATGTATTTAATTTTGCTTGTACGTGCACCCATTGGCCGAATCCAATAGTAACGTTTTTGCAGTTTGCCTTTTTGTATTTTTAGGTAATTAAATTATCTGTGAACGCAGTTAACATTCTAGATGCGTGTCTAAAAACATATTAATAGTCACAGCGAAGATCACTCCCTCAGTGACTCTGTTTTATTCCCTCATTCCATCTCTCACTCAAGTGTTTAACATATATACAATGCTTCATATAAACTAACCCAACTTGTAGTGAAGTTATATCAAAAACATATTAATGTGCTCTTGCATGGAAAATATCAAAAACGAGACTGCAGATTGTAAAGACTTTTGGGAAGATTCTCATAAAGTTTAAACTTTTGTGTCCTAAACTGAAATCATAATTAGCCACTGAGTTGAAAGATTTCTGGAGATTTTCTATGATAAATTTACATTTTTTTGTTTACCCTAGGAATTAGAAGCCTTTATCGGCTATATAGGGATGATGTCATGTCCAGAAATGAAAATTACACAGTCATAGAAAACTTTAATATTAAACAGCTTTGTGCTATTTGAATACAAATGTGTTATTTATAAGTAACGTTTACACTTTAGTTAATAGCTTGATGTAATAGCTTTTGATTTTTCTGGTGTGACTGTTTCTATGTCATGATATGTTCCTTCGATTCGACCGAAAACCTGTCCTTTTTAGGAAGGAAGAAAGTTTCAAGTTGCAGTATTCTAGTATAACACTCGCCGTCATTATTAACACCCCTTAAATAAAGGTTTACTCCCTTCGAGAGTTTGATTAGCAGCCTCCATTGAACACAATAAAAGTACTCTTTACGTTTTAAAATTAGTTTCCAGCCAAGACCACCCCCCCCCCCCAGAAAAGCATCATTATTTGTGAAAGACTATAAAGAGGCCGTACCTTTAAAAGCTAATTAATATTCACATACCCTTTCAACTCACCTGAATCGCTTTCGCCTGCAACGATGTTTAGCGTTACAGTCGCAGAACCTTTCTTATTGCGGATAGTTAACTGCTGTTCTTCTGCCCGAGGTGCAGATTGAGGAGAAACTCCGGCACTCTACCGCTTACTGTACACGTCACGTTCATTGTGGTGTCGTCATGTGAAGACATCGATGTTAAGAGACAACCATTGACTTCCGTTGTGTGACTCTTGATCTTCAGCGTTATGACGTCAGATTGTGGGACGCGTAACACTGTCTCTGTGGTGTTAACAAACTGAGGAGGACCTGAGACAAATTAACTGACATGACAGAAGGAAGTAAAAGTAATGATGAATACATTGATCAGTCGTGTACTAATAACACATTGGACACTTCCCTTCTGGCACCCATTTTTGCCCCAACATCAGCAGCTTATGAACTTTAATTTGTAGTTTCTGCTCCACCAACGTTGGACAAATAGTGTGCCAGAATAGTTCCCCCGCCTATCTGTCAAAGCCTGGATTTGCAGCACAGGCGTAACAGGAATTGATGTCAAAGACAGCTCTGACATATTTTCAAGAATTGGCAGGAGACTTTTAAGCCAAACCTATTCTGTTTAAATTTTATTTTAGCCATGCCTGATTGTCTAAACAAAAAGAAATCTGAAGTAACTTAAAAACATTATTTATGGAAAATTATATCAAGTGTTTAATAATAGTTCATAACATTTATCCACTCGATCAATATTACAAATGCAAGAAAGCTGTTAATATTAAATTGATTTAATATGTAGGGAATAACTTAATGATGTGTGTGCTGCCAAACACAAAATGCATGATGACCTTAGTGCACGTACAAAAGAGTCTCACGCTGCTATATTAATTATGATATAAAAGTATTTGACACAAAAGCAACATTTGTACTTACACTCGACAAGAAACGACACGGATCTATTCTGTGTCGACCCGTTTCCTTCGCATGCAACAATCGGCCACTCGTCTTGACACCTCGCTGTAAAGGAATGGCTGATACTTTCTGTGCCACTCTTAGAGAAGTTCAGTGTTGTTCCATTTGCGCCAAGCAGACGGAAATCAGTTGGAGGATTTCCTTTGTCAAATTAACAGGAGACGGTGACAGTGACCCTCGTTAATAAGATGGCTACCACTGACCTCATGTCCATCCACAGTAAAGTGTGTGACTGTCACAATCCACTCCCTCTCACCGCAGTCATACTCATCAGTGACAGGAGGGGTTTGTGGGGACGTGTTCTTTCAACCAACACTCGTACAAAACAACACAAGACCGGCAGTGAAATTAACGAGGACCCAGCCAGATATAGTTTCAAAACTGCCCGGATTTACCAAAATTCTCTGAATTAATAGAATTTACTCCTTTGATTACTATAGCTTCAAACAGAACAATTGTCGAGGACCCGATCCAAGAACCAAATCGGCCAACAATCCGCACTCTCACTTCACGCAGGTAAATTTTATAAGCATTCTTAAACTTCCCAGTTAGCTCTAGCAATAATTGCATCTACACTCATTCCTCCAGCAATCACACCCACCATTCGCACAACAGCATATAGAGCATAACTCCCTTTCCACCCTTTGACCAATTCTACCGTTGCTAACAACTCCAAGACATTGTACCTCAGACCATAAAGATTATCGCACCTTTCGCTTCTTTCAATCTCCAAATTTGTTACTAACAAAGTCCCAAATGTTTATATTTCTGACTTCCTTCAGTATCCAAGTTCGTTAATAATAAAGTCCCCAAAGGTTTATATTGCTCTCAATTTCACAGTCACTGAGGACTTTGTGTCATAACCGTCTATACCCTGCTTTCACGAAGGTTGGGGTTAGCGACATAAGACCGAAAACTGCCTACGTTACCGCTTTCCGAATGGTCTCCTACAAAATAGAGAATCTCTGCGCAGCAAGTTATAGCTGCCCAGCCTGCTGACGCATAGCGCCACAGAAACTCGTGGTCGAATCAAGATGGGGCCGATAGACGAAGATGCCAAAAGCTCGTCGTATAAGCTCTAAAGCGCTCCTTCAGCGTGAACACTCACGAAGAAATCAACAATACTCTAAGTGAGGGCGGTACTCCAAAAAAAAAAAAAACCACTTTCTCTTCACTATATCGACAGGAAAATACTGCAACACCGGTCTTCAGTATATCCACAGGAAAATACTGCAACACCGGTCTTCACTATATCCACAGGAACAAACTCCCACGCTTGAACGGATATATATCCTCCCGCCTGCTCGATCTCTTGGGGATAGCACACAGAATTCCCCCACTCCACTGGAGAGTCGCCCAGATCAGCAGAGTCTCCACCAATTTAGGAGCCACTCTAAGCACTCCAGAGAACACTCTCCGGTTCTCTAAGGAACACAACTCACTCTCCCCCACACAGGACCACTCTACCTCTCTCTCTGCCGCCCTCCCCCTCTCTGAGCGAAATTTCTTCCCTAACACTTCTCAGTTGGTGACTCAAGTACCTGACCAGTATTCATCACTCTTTCTCTGTACTCACCAATACTGGTAATAGCTCATACATCATGATGATGAGTTATATCATGTGAACACAATTCTTGTATATAGATAATCAATTCAGAAATTAACTTACAAGGAAGCAAACAGAAAAAATCCAAACTGTCACAGTCAACCCACAACAACCATCTGGGCCTCCATCCAGGCCTATGCCGATGGCGAGTACATTGATGCACACACCTCATAATACTTGTACACCTCATAATACTTACACACACCTCATAATACTTGCACTCAAAAGTTACGCGCATACGCGTCCGTGACATACCTCCCCCCCCCCCTTGGGAGAAAAAAAATAGCATCGTCTCATTTTTTTTAAACTATACTATTCAATTAGCAAACATAACAGCATCGATTTTACAGCAAAACGGGGAGAGAAAATACAATTTTCGTTTGACTGTCATTGTCTCCGTTGTTTACGGTCGCGGTTAGTCAGTCAGTAGATCCCTTTAAGGTATGCGTTGTTCCGTGCAGGAACGGGATAAGGCGTCTGCCAGTTTATTTTCAGGTACCGGTATGGGTTCCACAGTAAACACAAATTCTTGCAATGCCAGGGCCCATCGCATGATCCGAGAGTTCTTGTATTGTGAAGATTTGAGGAACATCAACGGTTTATGGTCGGTTTGTAAAATGAATTTCCGACCGTGTAAAAATCGTGTCAATTTCTCCACACTCCAGATGATCGCTAAACATTCTCTTTCTATTGAGCTGTATCGAGTTTCTCTGTCCAGGAGTTTTCTGCTGATGTATGCTACTGGGAAAAATGTGTTCTCGTGCTTTTGCATCAGGCAGGCCCCGATTCCTGTACCGCTAGGGTCGGTACGCAGATAGAAGTTCTTCTCAAAGTCTGGGAGGCGAAGTATCGGGTCCGAGGACAGGATACGTTGTACTTTAATGAGGGCGTCCTGACATTCTGGTGTCCAGGTAATACTCCTTGATGGGCTGACAACAAATTGTCATGGGCTATTTAAATAACAGCTGCTCGTAGCTTTTGGGGCACCACATCTGTCTCACTTTGTCAGTCCCTTCATGAAAACAGCGATACAGCACCTTATTGTGTATGTCGAATTTAATCTGCTGTTCTTCTGAGCTCTGCTGTTTGGCTTTAGCATAACAATTCACAAGTGTAGTGTCCTGCAACTGGTCGTCAACTAAAGTGGATAAGTTTATTTCAGAAATCTGCGCCGGTACGAGTAGGGGTTTTGCCCCTTGCTCGGCTTTCCGGGCCTGGCTACGTGTCAAAACCGTGTTGATGTAATGTCCTGATAACGGTGCGGGAACATTCATGGGGAATGCAGGTACACCTTGTACATTTCCGAGAATTAAATCAGTCACTGGATTCTGAATGACACAGCAGGTAAGCATGCCTCTGAAGAAGAGGGGTGTCCACTGGGACTCGTGCTAACGGAAAAGTTTCTACTTGACCCCCAAAGGATATGCAGCGCTGCGTCTTGCCTGTCAAATCCGAGGGTCGAACAAGTGATGCGCGGATCCCCGCGGTGGTGGCTCCAGAATCTCGTAACTCCGAGATGGGCGTTTCTCTGACATAGCCAGGGTAGATGGGTTGGGTGGATTTGTAAACAGGGACACGTGCACAAGTAGGATTTTCGCATTCGCCCGGACGAAGAATTATACCCAGTGAATAAAATGTGTGCGTGTGTGCGTGCATGCGTGTGCGTGTATGTGTGCGCGCGTGTGTGTGCATGTTTGCGTGCGTGTGTGTGCGTGTGCGTGTGCGTGTGCGTGTGCGTGTGCGTGCGTGTGCGTGTGCGTGTGCGTGAGCGTGTGCGTGTGCGTGTGCGTGCGTGCGTGTGTGTGTGCGTGTGCGTCTTTTTTATGGGTCTCGTAAAAAAAGATGAAGTTTCTTTACTTGACAAATTTTTACAGGCAACTGAAGAAAATAAGACGAACGAACAACAACAACAACAAACCAGAACATTTCAGAGGAGGTAAAAAAAAAGTTAGGAGTTATGCTCTGAAACAGTCATCTTTACAGACAGGAAAAAATTCACATATGAATTTCTGGTGAACTCTGCTTACTGTAGAGTCAGCCAGGAATTCTCAGTCTTCTGTTATAATTTAGAAGTTTTAGTTAAGTTTCTGAATAACATGCGGTTTACAGTGGTCAGACTTCATGCCAAGAATGAAACTGTCAAAGATCATCAGTATTTGATGTCTAGGTTATTTTTACAAACAAATTATGGTAGACTACTATGTTTAGGCAAATAAACGTCACGCAGTCGTCATTAGGGTTGGGTCAAAAGGGGGTTTGGGCGAGAAATCCAGTAACCCCCCCCCCCCCCAGTGTTTCTTGTGTGTTGGAAGGAGATGTGGAAACAATGGAGAAAAGTTGTCCTACTAAAACTGTTACCTGTAATTTACGCCTCACACCAATACACCCTGTGGATTCGAGGCTGTACACAGGCTAGACAGAAAGTAGCAGGGGAGGCAAAAATGAAGAATAGCCCGTAATTGTGAAAATAAAAACCAAGTCCGTCATTTCTTTGTCTCACATCATGTTTTGCAATGGAAGAAAACCAATAGGAATCGATCATTCATGACAAAGGGCATGAGAAAATATGTCATTCTTTGTTCTTCGGGATCTTTGTGACTCTTCAGGAATAACCCACACTTGGTCCAAGAACGCAAAATGCACGGCAAGTTGTGAAAATGGACCCCAGAAAGAACTGCCGTCGCTGTCGCTGCGGTCAAACGCCCTCCGCACAGCGTGATGCCTCATCAATCACAGTTCTTATTCGCACGGATTCACACAGCACACGATAACAGGTCTACGACAATTTTGATGACGCAGTGTCCTCGAAAGAGTGAATGTTCTTCACTCCAACCCATTAAACCCTGGGCACCTTATGCAACTGCTGATCAAACCACTGTCCTTTGCAGCTCATTCTTACAGGCGAGGGAGAACCTCTGGCACCCGTGTTAATCCCGGCCAGACCTAGTTATTTACTCAGACTCTTCTAGCGGGTGTTACCTAACCAGCGTCAAAATCACAAACTGGTTCTCCTAACTTTTTACTGTCCGCTCGTAGACATTGCCCACGATGTCTAACAGCTAAGGACGAACTAACGCGGGCCTGACGAAACGCAAAAGCCTTCCTATTCCCATCCTACGGACCCTTCCCTCCCTGTCTATTTATGTCGAAAACAGAATCCATGTTTCCTCTCTCTCTCTATATATATATATGTGTGTGTGTGTGCGCGCGCGCGCGAGCGCGGGTGTCTGTGGAATGTCCTTCTTACTGATGTCTGCTGGGAAATTGGAGAAAATTTCCTTAACCATCTATCAGTAAGTCGTGTCCGTACGTAAGGGCCACTTAATAACACATTTATTAGCAGCATAATGAAAAATGTCTTTTTGAAAGCTTACTTACACAACACATCCAGGCGGATTATCTTCAACGCCTTCCCTTGATGGGACAGCTCCATCAGGCTTAATGACCGGCTGACCTGCTGTGACACGTGTAGCAGGACACTGGACACAGAGCTGTTAAGGCGGTGACTCTCAACCCAACAAACCACTCCTCCAGTCTTATTCGGAAATGTTACCTTCACTTGTTTAAGAGTTGAATCCCAAGTGAACACGCAGCGAGATGCCAGCGAGTTATTTCCACATACAGTATAAGTCACATGGAATGGGATTACAGAAGGCGAGGATTCCGTGATGTTGACTTCGTGGTTGATATTTGCAAAACTGTCGTCTTCTATGCGCAGAGTTTCACTTAAGGGTTTTCCACCTGAACAATTTTTGTTTTTAGTTAAACAGCGGTTTTATTTTCAGCTGTTTCAGCTAATCCTGATCCAGACGTTCGACAGTTTAAATTTTAAAAGTCAACAAGTGGGGCTGAGTAGATTCTCTACAATTAAAGTATGAGTTAAAGGCAATGGGCCAAGCTATTTAAGCGAAACAGACAATCTACAGTTTCAGGGTATTACCCTTCATCAGCACAACACAAACACAAACACAAACACAAACACAAAAACAAAAACAAACACAAACACAAACACAAACAGAAACACAAACACAAACACAAACACAAACACAAAAACAAACACAAACACAAACACAAACACAAACACAAACACAAACATACAAGGCACACACGAACAATAATGGAAAATAGAAAATGGGGATAATAAAAATTTAATTAAAACAGGAATATATATTAACATTTTTTATTTTAATAAAC
>SMGT01015664.1:3836-16278 GCA_004794575.1 Lanistes nyassanus | reverse complement strand
TGGGACTTCGCCTGGGCAAGGGCAATGTACGCTATCCTTCTACTCCTTATCTCTGGTTTCTGCTTTCTTCGCAGTCGTCGGTTGGAGCGTCGTCTGCTTCTTCTACGATGGGGTTGTCTCCTCCGTCGTCGGTTAGAGCGTCGTTTGGTCGTTCTACGCCGGGAGCGTTTGTACCTCCCAGCGCCTTTGACGCTGTATCGATTGTGGTTTGATCTGATGAGAGCTACCTTTCTCAATGACTTCTGTAAAATTAGATTTAACTGTGCGAAAGGCGGCTTTCGCCCTGTTTTCCCCTCGATGTTCTGGGAGATGGCAGCTAATCGAGAACCCTTCCCCTCACCCAGTTCCACGGTTACCACATCGGACAGGGTGAGGTGTCCAGCCATGTCACCTGGACTGGTCAAACGTTCGTCTGATGCACACCTTCGCCAGGCCACTAAGGACTGGCGTCATTAAACTTTCAAGGCGTCACTGCCCACTTCTTGAAGAGCTGATTTATAACATCTATATTACTATACTGTAGCATCTCGTGCGTTCTTTAATCTCTTCAAACTACACCTACCCAACCACCATCAACCACTATTTGCCCCTCAGGCACAAGCGTAGTCTCGCGTGCACTTGCAATGCTCGCAGCTTGTCAGCCAGCCCAACTTTCCGAAGAGCTGCTTCATGAGTACTGCAGTTATTGCTCACATCGCGTGCATTCCTCAACCATTTCCCACCTCCGCCGACAACACCCACTCCAAGTGTAGACCCACGTGCACCTGCAATACTTGCAGTGCTTACAATGCAACTGGTCAGGCCAACTTCCCGAAAAGGTGCTGTATGATTACTACAATTTCTCCAACATCGCGCGGGTTCCTCACAGTTTTTCCCCTCCTTGACCTATTCCCAGCACCTATCTAAACACATATCTAAAACTCTATACCATCTAGTATGACTTAGCTTAGTTCTACCTGATCAGTCTTTTCCCAAGAATACCGAGGTAGGAATTTATCAGAGCAAATCGCCAGCTTCGTGTTGCGACACACTAATACCAAGCAATACACCTTGCCTCAGTAATGTGCATACTCTGGGTGCCAACAGGCGCGTCTCTGCTGTTCAAACCTCCTGTCCTTTGCCGTGACGTCTGTGCGCTCTTGACGATCTGAAAAATGCATTTTCTTATTCACACATATGGATGATATACACAGATATCTATGGAAGAAATGCAAATGGTACGTAAGTGCGTACACCCTGTAACGTTTTCTGGGGTGTGCTGGATTTATAGGGAAGAGATAAGAAATGTAGACACCTAAGCAGACCCCACCTTTTCAAGCAAAAGGTACACGACCAGATAAATTAGCACATTTATTGAACTATAAACAATAAAAAGGATAGCAGAGGGAGAAAAGAGGCAGATGAACACATATGTAACAATGCGTGTATGTGTGTGTGTGTGTGTGTGTGTGTGTGTGTGATAGCAACAATGTGTGGTATGTTACAACTCGCAGAACAGTAAGCAATACAATTGGAGTACAGTTGAACTAATATGAATCATAAGTCTACTTGCGGAGGATGTATAGATATTCCGAACAGGAACAGAATTACACTCCAGTTAAGAATGGAACAGACACTCCAGTGTTCGTTCACATTAACAAGTAGACTGCGGTAGTAGTTTATATGCAGGAGACGACGGTTGAAGACTGTAGAAGTAATTCACAGAAACGCAAGTGTTCAGTCTATGGAACGTAGACCTGGGAAGGACTGTCGGCAAGGCGAAAGGTGAATTAAAATCCAGTCTTGCCAAACCAGTAGATCGCATGAGATAGTTCTGGTCCTCAGGTAGCAGGAACCTCGGATCACAAGCAACGTACTATTCAGTCTGTTGGTTTGTCCTTGGACGTCCTTGTCTAACCGTTATGGTTAACTCCACGTTTCTCATAGATTTTAGATCTATGAGAAAAATCCACACTCTCTAGTGGGAAGAAGTTCGCTCAACTGCATACTCACTGCCTACTATTAAGTCGTCTAAACAAGTAGCAGTTTCACGAATGTATACTACTGGTCACTCAGCCGTGAGGTCTCCCCCTTCGATGGCCTAACAAATGTATTCTGCCTCTTTCAAAAATAAAATAATAATAAATAATAAAATGTGGATTTTTAACGCGCGAGAACACATTTCATGCACACTTCGCGCGGACGATGGACACAGACACGCTAGTGAAAACAACGAACACACACAGAGGGAGAGATGAACGCACCACTGACCAAAAGGTTGGGAAACAGATCGTCCTTCAGTCACAGATGGGTGGAAAAGTATCATAAGAGACGACAAGTGACAAATCTCGAGAAAGTGACAACAAGTCTTGCCGTGGCGAAGCCAGAAATCTTCTTAAAGCAAGAACTAAGCTAAAACAGTAATCTCTCGACTGTTTTCCCCAGTAGCTATAAAGGATCAGTTAGCAGCGACCGTTGACGTTACTTCAACAAGAAATGCGTCCTATTCCTTTCATAGTCTCTGCTTGAGTCCCTGAAGAAGCGTTAAATTCCACCGAAATTGTTTTGGTCTCCCTTCGCAACTCGCTTTCTATCTTTCCATTGGCCGAGTCTTACGTCTCTTTGACAAATCAACATGACGTCTCTTGTTCCTAACCCTACCTATGATTATTGCGTCACTTTCTCTTGAATGAAAGATTAGGCAGCTACAGAAAGATACAATAAAAATAACTCAGTTCTTGAACAATAGCGCTGGAGAAAACCTTCCATAACGTTACACACCCACGATAAATCCCCAAACACCATATCTGTCGCCCCCCCCCAACCCGGTGGTAGGCGGCAGTCGCTTCCGGCGCCGCGTAGGTCCTGTCCTTTGCCATGACGTCTGTGCGCTCTTGATGATCTGAAAAGTGCATTTTCTTATTCATACACATGGATGATATACACACATATATATCTGGAAGAAATGTAAATGGTATATAAGTGCATACAAACTCTGTGTCCATGCATACTTAATATTATTTAGATGACTGCAAGACGTTACAATCTAACAGATGCTAAGCCACACGCGCGAACAAAAACACATGCGAACAGACAGGTGTGAGGTCCACAAGTGTTGGGTGCACGTGTCTGATGGAAGTAAAACAACACCGCACGGTCGCTGTGAATAGCACGTGCACGTGGTCTGCCGCAGTTGGAAGAAATGACGATTATAGTGTCATTGCCATCATCTTCTGTTATTTAGTTTAGCCATACCTGTCGCCACCCGCATATTGAAGATAACGCAAATCTCAATCCAGCGGTGGTATGGCTCTTTCTTCAAACTTTCTCTCTGGACACTGACAGCAGAAGCCATGGCAACAGAGAGTGACAGCACCATGCCATCGACTGCCAGAGTGTTTCACAGTACATCCAGAGAAAAGCTTGACAACTAGAACGGGAAAAGGAGGAAGACGATGAAAGAGACGAAGAGCTGGACAGGCTGGAAACGGCAGCTGCGATTAGCGGCCGCACTGAAGACACTCTCCTGCCCCTCGCTCTGCAGCACTAGTCTGCTACTGGTGTGAACGAGCGGGACACAGGGAGGCAGAGTGTCAACACAAGCGTCGCTACCAACAGCGGCAGCAGCAGAGGAGCATAAGGCAGCAACAGCCGTCACAATGGAGCAAAAAACATATCACAGGAGAACAGTCAGGGAAACTGACTGTCCCCGTTGTCTGCAGCAAGACAACGGGGGACGACAGAGTAGAGGGACTAACGGGAACATGCCCGTCCACAGCAGTTCTGATAAACAGCATGAAAGTGATGTCAGCAATCAAAACCGGCAGCGAGGTGATCACCGTAAGCGAGGCGTGGCCGAAAGAACACCTGCATGACTTGCAGCTACGCCACCCTCATGTCACGCTGCGAAGCGTGAATGGCGCAGAGATGCCTTACTCAGGAATGGTCCTTGTGGACATGGAGATATTTGGCCAAACGATGAGCGAAGTGCCTGGTTTGGTGTTAAAAGATCCCATAGACCTCGGCATGAGGTAAAGCAAGAGCCGCCTACCGGTTCTAATTGGGATGAATGTGCTGGGACGGGGGTTGGACAACACACCCGCCGTGCCTCGAAGCCTGCAGGCAGCTGTAAGAGAAGCTCGCATCGACAGGACCACGTCTGCGAAAGGCCTTGCTCGAACCGCTGTCACTGCCCACATTCCTGCGTTCTCCATGGCCACTGTCCGTGTCACCAGCGCTCCATATCATCGCCCATTGTTTGCCACGCCCACATGGCAGCCTCCACCAGGTGGATTATTGCTCGTTCCCACCCTTACCGTTCCACAGCCAACGCACCGGTATGTACGCATTGCGAATCTGAGCGATAGCAGTTGTGTGCTACCACCGCGCACTGTGGCTGCAACATTGCATGCTGTTGACAGCACTGATAGTCACCATGACATCAGTTTAACGGGGGGCATCAATGAGCTTGTCATCTCCAGCCAAGCAGTAAACCAGGCCAGCACACCAATGACAGCTGCAGCACCTCTCACTCTCATCGACTGGCCGTACTTCGACGGCACCAGCAGTCAGCGGGAGCGGTTGCAGGAAATTTTGTCTAAACATGCAGCCGGGTTTGCAAAGCGTTCGTCCGACCTCGGGTACACGGCTGCTGTTTTCCATCGTCTGCGGACGACGGACTACCTGTGGCACTGCCATACCAGAGGATTCCGCCACATCAGTTAAAGGAGGTGCAAGATCACATTAAAAGCCTAGTGGAGCAACAGGTAATTGTAGAAAGCCATAGTGCATATGCAGGCCTGTTGCTGTGATCAGGAAGAAGGACGGGGGTATGCGCTTCTGCGTAGATTACAGACGGCTGAACGACAAAACGGTCAAAGATGCATACCCCTTACCACTTATCCAAGAGTCCTTTGATGCACTAGTGGGTGCACATTATTTCTCCACACTGGATCTGGCTATCATCAAATTGCCATGAACCCCGACGACCAGCACAAGATAGCCTTTGTAACACCAAAGGGGCTTTTCGAATCTACAAGATGGGTCTAACATCAGCACCCCAACATTTCAGCGGCTAATGCAAACGACCATGTCCGAGTTCCTGTTTTCATTCCTGCTCGTATACCTAAACGAACTACTGGTTTATTCCAAGACGTTTGACGAGCATCTAAAGAATCTAGACCGACTTCTGGGATGCATTGCTGAGACTGGGTTGAAACTTCGCCTAGACAAGTGCCAATTTCTAAGGCGCAAGGTGACTTACCTCGGACACACCTTCTCGGCAGAAGGGGTCAGCTGTGAGAAATCAGAGGTGGAAATTGTACAGCAATGGCCAGTTCCCAAGACTGTAAAAGAACTGCGCATCTTCTTGGGATTCGCCAGTTACTACTGGCGATTTATTAATGGATTTGCAGGGATAGTAGGACCCCTGCATGATCTGGTAGTGCAGGCAACACGTGAAAGCAAGAAAAGGCAAGTGGACATTACGTCATGGTGGCTGGTTTAACGCCTTGAAAGCAGCATTGACATCTGTCCCAGTGTTGGGATATGCAAACTTTAAGCTGCCATTTGTTGTTGAAACAGATGCAAGTAATGATGGACTTAGTTCTATCATATCTCAGCTGCAGGACAGTAAGAAACGCGTCATTGCTTATGCCAGTCGACGTCTGCGTCCCACGGAAAGAAATGATAGCAACTACAGCAGCATGAACCTGAAGTTCCTCGCTATGAAGTGGGCTGTCACAGACAAGTTCAGACATTATCTGCTAGGTGCTCAGTTTGTCGTCCTCACTGACAAGAATGCACTGGTCCACTTTAAGACGCCCAAACTCGGAGCAGTGGAGCAAAGATGGGCTTCGCAGCTGGCGCAGTTTAACATGACTGTTGTGTACCGCCCGGGATGTAAAAACCCTGCAGACGCTTTGTCCAGACTTCCCGTGAGTAACACCGAGGGACCCTACATATCGTTATGCGACACTGGCGCCACCCCCATCCCCCTAGAAGTTGTTGAATCCTGCGAGGTTTGGTGCGAGCAGCAGACGACATCCAGTTATACGTCACAGCATGTCGCGGATAGGGATGGCAAAGAAGCTACCCTGGTCCTCCCGCAGCTATCACCTTCTGCATTGAAAACACATCAAGCAGACGACCGGGTGATAGTTGACGTCATTTCTACCCGGCCCCGAAAACCGCCACCATCCCAGACTCGAGAGTCATGTACCGTGGGTAAACAACACTCGCGATTAGTCATGCAAGACGAGCTACTTCCCCCCTTTTCAATCAAAAGGGACACGACCAGATAAATTAGCATATTTATTGAACTACAAACAAGCAAGAAAGAATGAAAGGGTAATCAAAAGAACGCTGTAGTCTAGTAGTAGTCTACGAGTGAGCAGCCCTGGAGAACATTTCCACTAGTTGTGGTCGGGCGTTCCTCTAGATCAGGGATCTAGAAGGAGCAAGGCATTTATCCTGTGGACAGTTGGTCGATGACTTTCCAAGGTTACTAAGCCAAACCCTCTTCTACGTGGTCTATCAGTCCGGAGGTCCATACGATAACCAGGTCGAACTGTTGCGAATCTCTGTCGAAGGCGTCGCTGGATCTTCAGACCGTCTTCGACTCTTCGAAATCTCTTCCCTGGATCTACGCTGCGCGGATCGAGCTTTGAGTTTCCACAATCCGAAGTCTACTGCTATAAACTGACTTCTTCCATACGGACTGCGACTGTGAACAATTGTTGTGTGTGAAAATACACTTCGTTGACGATTTAGCTCCCGTTAGGATTATGCGTTCTAACGCAAGTAGCCTTACATGCTGTACTCGTTAAACTGTTTTGCGTGTGTATCTTTTTCCTGCGTAGCGGCAGTGCCGGGTT
The DNA here is from genome assembly GCA_004794575.1 of Lanistes nyassanus. Taxonomy (NCBI): domain Eukaryota; kingdom Metazoa; phylum Mollusca; class Gastropoda; order Architaenioglossa; family Ampullariidae; genus Lanistes; species Lanistes nyassanus. The sequence continues at coordinate 9,424 of SMGT01015664.1, read as the reverse complement.
ACACTCCACGGTCACATTCATTCACGCACTCACTTCGCGCGTTTCTTTTCACGAAATTCCCCCAAGGCATTCCCTCTAGAAACCAGGAGGCTGAGACAGTGGCTAGAGTCCTAGTGAAGGAATGGTTCCAACGATCTGGTGTCCCTCAGCGCATCCACAGTGACCAGGACCGTGATTTCGAATCGAAGTTAGTCCTAGAGTTATGTCAGATGTACCAGTGTCATGATCTGCTCCGATCTCCGCAGACTTAACTCCGGAAAGTCGGTGATCACGCGTGTTCTTCAATATGTCACAAGAACAGTTTGAAATGATGCCTTCACAACCAAGACACAATAAGAGACAAGCGTCCGTTTCCACCTTTAATACAAGGAGATTAAACAAAGCAATTTAACAATAAAGACATCCATCAAGTATAACATTTACGCTGGTCACATATGTATCCTATCGATTATCCTTATCAAAATTTCTTTAAAAAATTGTTAGAGTTCTGTACTCACATTACCTCGAATCCAGTGTTCAGATGCACACATTCACAAAAGTCAGTACAATACGAATCGTTCCACTTGTTTCTCGATACGCAGTCTTTTAATACCGTTGCGATCGTCAGTAATTGTTCTCTTCCACACCTTACAGTCCACTTGATCGAATTCTCACACACACACTGTCTCGTCTTTGTTTACACGGTTCCTGGTCTGTCGACTCTTGTCGTCGGCAGGACTGGTTATTCAACAAAAATCCCCTCTCAGCCCCAGCTGGTACATAGACAATCCCTCAGCTTGGCGGGTACAGCTCTGGTTATCTATCCTAGAGGTAGTCCCCGTTATGATAGTATCGGGTCACCCTGTCGAATGGTGGCCATACGTTGTCTGGTATCAGCGCTCTTCGCCGCTATCGTTTTACCTTCAGCTACTGTCTCTTTCACCGTTTTCATCCAAGCCTTACGCCTGCTTGATGGCAGCTATGACTACTCGCAGGACACCAGACGGCAGTACGCATGCGCCGGCTGTCACATTGTGGAAGGTTTTCCCAGCGCTATTGTTAGGAACCTTGTTCTTTTACTGTATGTTTACATAATATTGTTACCTTCTCATCGCGCCTTCGACGTCAAAGACACCATCTGTATGCGCGCAGTTCGGGCATACAAATGCCAGGCCTTCTCCTGACCACGCTTTGAGCATGTCTAGTGACATGGGCCACATTTCGTGTGCACCCAGGTATAGCAGACAGAGCATTCTATGGTGCTCGAGTCTTTGCCGCAATGTTGACTACAGGAGCCACATGGAAACTGCTTGCGTTGCCTTGGCATGTTTCAAAAGATACCTTACCTGCAACGTACAATCATCGTCCTCATCATCCCTATTATGTTTGTAGTTATGTGCACAACACTATTTTAATTCACAAACACCATAGATGAACAAAAAGGCACTACGTGCGGCTAACCTTCATACTTAATGACAGTCTTAAACCCGGTGCCCCTAGTGCATGTCACCTTTATTAAACATTAAGGCGAATAGCAACTATTCTGGAATAGCTATTTCTTCGGTAAACAGCTATAAATGCGCAATGCAGAAGACGCAAATAGATAACCTTCAATGGGTTATTCTAAGATGACAGTATCTCTCAGTTAATGAGCAAGAATTAGGGTCAGCGCTGTATATCTTCACTATATACATTGCGCTGGCGGAAAAGAATCTACAAAGGGATTAACGAGGGATGAATAATATATTCTTTTTTTGCATAATTTTATCTCATTACATAAGATCCACAATGTCACAACTGGGAGATTTCTTTTTGCTCTCACGACCACCGTCAAGAGGGTGACATATGCGTAGGTGGAACTATCACTGTATTACTAAAATTAATCAATATGATTTCTTAATCATATGGCCGAGCCCTCACCACCTACAGTCTCCCATGAAGAATAACAAAAGACCGTAATACAGTGAACACAAAAAAGGAAGAATGTATTGTTGATATAAACAGCGAGTATTTACAATCAAGACAATATATGTTACAACTCGGTCCGCAATTTCCTTCTGTTCGAGCTAGGTCTACAATAACATCTAATACCACCCTACATCACCCGCCTCGCCATTAAACATAATGACAAACCACGTACCTTAATCTCGCCTTTGCATACGAGTAAAGAATGACCACGTGATACACAACACTCACAGAACACAACACTCGTTCCGAATGCTTCTTACAGTCCGCACGACAGTCTGTACGTTGGAGCGCTCCTTCCTTGGATATATTCACCAGTAGATACCCTGAAGACCTCTTGAACACCTCCACGTAACAGCAGACTTTGATGCTGACGTTCACACACGCCACAGAGGATATGACGTTTCACACAGCTGACACACAGTCCCTTTGAGCTCACCCCAAGAGCTCAGTTACAGGCAGCCTTCTTGTAAGGCTGGACCTTTGCCCCCCTGCTTCAGACGGTTGTCTGTCCGCGGTCTTCGGTCTCCCTCCTTTGCGTTCTGCAGTTCTCTCCCGCCCGGTCAGAGTAGAGGTTTCCCACAGCAGAGGAACACGTGCTGCTAGAGTCTCACACCAGTCTGGAGGGATCACGCTTCCCTCAACTGGGCAGATTTTCTTAACAAAGCGCGAAGAAGGAGTGAAGTATCTGTATATGTAAGGTCTGTGGAGGGTGTAACTCGTGCTTCTAGAGATGCGTCCCTTTTGGTTGCGGTGTTTTGTGGCGAAACCAGCATGAAGCTTTTAATGATTGTCGCGCTACTTTATTAATTCTGTTCTGCTTGTGGTGGGAAGTGTGGTATAATGAAAGCTACATATACAGTAGTATGTGCCATACAGAGGCAGGGCAGTCATTCTGATTCACAGTATTTTCTTATTTGCTGCTTGTTTGTTGTTTGTTGTGTCCTGAATGCAGTCACCTGTTTTATTTATGCACACACCAAGAAGTCATTCAGAAAAAAATTGACACACACACACCCTCACACACGCGCACACATACACAGTAAATATTCATTTACATGCTTCCTTAGCATATTACATAACTGTCATATTTCAGACAAGCAAATATATGAACTGTGTAGCAAATTCTCCAACTACTGTAAAAACACAGAATCCTATTTAAATGTATTATTTTAACTGACTTTTTTGCCCATACCATCAGATCCAGCACACTGCATGAGTTTGTGTATGGGAAAAATAACATGGGATAATTTACAGCAGCCTAAAATGAATTTTTAAAAATCAGATGCTACACACACCTCAGAGTGATTAGTAATGGCAAATAAATTTGTGTTTTTGACTTGTCTGCATATGCAAAGCAAACAATGGGTCAGTGCCTTAGTCTGTGACTCCAGACATTAAAACAAATCTGCTAACACATCAAACCAACTCTTCAATGAATATTTTACTGACCTATCTGAAAACAACACATTGAAAGATTGTGTTCATGGTGACCACTGAAGTATCCATTTTTGCTAGCTGTTCTCTTCCACTGATATAAGCAAGGCTGATGGTATGCCTAACCTTCAGTAGTTCTGTTTATATATATATATAGCAGTACAGTAAAAACCTTGGATGTTTAAATTTTACTGCTTTCTACAATTCATTCAGAATAGAATTGGCACATTCGAGTTTAAACGTTTTCTTTCACTGTTGGTCCACTAGCTGCTAATTGAAGTTATTCAATGAGTTAATTAGCAAATGGAGTTCAGAGATAAATACTATCAGCCACATCAGCAGCGTACTGTGTGCAATTGCTGATTATGTTGAAAAATATGGCACAGAACCACCAACAACTAAGCCTTGTGGGTGGAACCAAGGAAGAAAAACTTTGAGATCTCCCAAGAAACTGTCTGACTGTCATGCCAAAGAAAAAAGAAAGGCAGTTGCTATCTCATTTGATCCTCGCCAACATCAAAACCAGTCCAAAGAGGAAGTTGTTGCCCAGTTTAAAAACTTGATCTCTCAATCTGATGTAAAGTGTGGTTGGAAGTTGATCTTTAGTCAGAGCGGAACAGACTTCAAGTCTGACTGTCAAGTGACAGAAGAAAGGAAAGACAAGATCAGGGAGATGAGAGGGACTTTTGTTCAGGCATTAAGTCCTGGTGGCCAAAATCCTGTAGAGGTTGTTAAACAACAGGGAACAGAAGAGTGGATGAGCCAGAGGAGCATTCAACTTGCATCAACTTGCATCAAGTTGCAAGGAGATTAAAACGGCAAAAACGGATGCAACAAAAGCAAACATTTTGAAACGTTTGCTCTGGAATATTTCGCCTTTGAGTACCTTGTCTATGGACTATGGGAAGAAGAATGAAAAGCAGGCACTTAGTGAATTTGAAGCTTATCTAAAGACTATTGATCCTACATATGAGGTCTTTGAGAGTGGCCTTTGGGTCAACCCTCAAGTGCCAGAGCTTGCCTGCAGCCCTGATGGGATCATCAGGAATACATCTGGGAAGATAATTGGGGTGGTGGAGATCAAGTGTCCCCATATCCTGCAGGACACTTGTGTTGAGAACTTTGATGTAACCCTGAGGCGGGAGCAGTTGTACAATTTTTGTCTTCAGCGTGCAGCTGATGGAACAATACAGCTGAAGAGAAACCATAAATATTATTTTCAGGTGCAAATGCAGATGGGCGTGATGGAGGTTGAGTGGTGTGATCTTGTAGTATGGAGCCAGCAGTCCTTCTTTGTAGAGAAGATCACTTTTGATCGGTGCTTCTGGTCAGCTCTTAGAAGGTCATTGGTTGAGTTTCATCATCAGTACCTTGTGCCTGAGTATTTTGAAATGCGCTTGTGCAGAGGATTTCCTTTAGTCAAAGTTGTTTAACTCTATCATGCTAAGCAGGACTACACTCAGTAACCAACTACACTGCATATGGGTGAAGGACTGTATCTGCTGAGGGACACTACTGTCATCTTTTCCTGAGAAGCACCTGTTAGTTTATTTCATGTGTCACTTTGGATTACTTTGTGTCAACTTAAGATATGAAAAAAAAGTGATTATGCATCAGCACAAATGCTTTTCAAAGTACCATCAGGTTCACAAATACAGTTGTTACTATATGAGCTTGTTACTGTTGTTTATATTGGAAAAACTTGTCATTCTGATTTATGTATAATTTCCACCATACACACACAAAACTTACACCAGGAACATTTTTATAATTTATTGCAAGTGCTTGATGGTTAAATGATCTTTGATAGTGCTTTTGTAACCCCCGCAGGGTTACCAGATTTATTTCCCCTTGCGTTTCCTCTAGCTTGGGGAGGTGCTGGTTTAGTAAAGGAAAATGTAGTTCCACAGACAGATAAACCCCTGTCTGTGGACCATGTCTCTTTTAATAAAAAAGGAACCCCCTAGAATCTCTATACGAGATGTCAAATTGATTGTATGGCCAAAGAGAGGGGTAGAGTTCTGGGAAGTCCAAATAAGATTCCCCGCACGGCCGACTTACGCTATTGCGCTGTAGCGCGTAGGGATTCAGAACAACCGTGCCCGCGGGAACTCTGTTTTTCGGTCTTTCTGCGTGCCACCGTCGGAGGGGGAAGACGTTCAACTGTCCCTGTGTGTCTGGTTGTACCAGGCCACGCTTTCGTCTTT
>SMGT01015663.1:0-15621 GCA_004794575.1 Lanistes nyassanus | reverse complement strand
CTCTCTCTCTCTCTCTGTGTATGTGCATGTGAAATTCAAGGAGCTTACTCTAGAACGTCCGCTGTGACAGGAATGTCAGCTGTTGGGTTGTCTTGCAGACAGGGTCGGAAAAATAAAGTGGAGAACTTTCCTGGTCCACAAAAAGTGCATGACGTAGTGGGGGGAAATTGCGCGGTTTTCTTTGTGTGTTTGTCTGTTGTACCGAGTTGTGCATTTAATTGATGACAGCAACACAGGTACTTGGCGAAAATCACAGTAATTTTATAGAGTAATCACAACAATGTGATATCGCTGATTAGGTTTGAAAACCACAAATGTACGGTGTTTGCCTTGGAAACTCTAATTCATCGATCTGGTATCTGGCCACTGTGCTGCATCCTAAAATTGCGTACCACAAGGTGGGGGGGGGGGGCACACACGTGATAAACGCAGATATTGCTAATTTTGTCACTGAAAAAAACTCTCTCCTAATTAAAGGCGACTTTTTCGGCAGGCAAGCTTCTAATTTTCTATCGGTTTTGTTGAGGAGGGGGGATGTTTGTCTTGAGTTTAATACTCAGAAATCACGGATAGTACGCTTGGCATTTCCAGCAGTCTGAGGTAGACGCTAGATGTCGTTCGTCGTGAGCTTAGGAAAACTTAACCCTAGACGCAACTTGAGATGAATTCATAGAAATTGATATTGTGAGTCTTGTCGGCCACAAATTTCAAGCTGTATCGGTACTATTTCCATACAATCCACGTTTTAATTTCGGTAAATAATGGCACACGGACGTCGCCAAGTTGTGGTACTCTTTCGCGAATGAAAGCAAAATATCGCTGCTGTCGTCTGGTTTGGTGACGTCAATTCCCCAGAAGCATTCAACACGCCACAGTGCAAAGCGTTCGGCTGTTTCAACGAACAGTGCAAATCGTTTAATGTAGACGGAAGCCACAAAAGCTTTTTTGGGATTCCGAATCCAGCAAAACCAAAAGATTGCTATGCACTATGTAAAAAGTGGCTTGAAAATTTAAAGAACGCCAAGTTGCCTCGTCTTGCGAAGGAGTATAAATGGCACAAATCGCACCTCGTGTGCGAGGACCATTTTACAAGGGAGTGCTTTGAAGGCACCTACGAAAATGATGTGGCTGCTTCGCTTGGCTTCAAGACTTTTAAGAAAAAGTTAAAGAAAGGAGCCATTCCGACAATTATCAATACAAAGTGTGCCAGTGAAAAAGCATTGCAGTAAGGCAAGACCAGACGGAAGCTGAGCCTGAGAGTGAGAACAGACGATTACAACTGAGAGCGAAAAGACAGACTGCGCGGGTAAAATAAAAAATTCACATTTTTACTGCTAAACAACTAATGGTAATGATATAAAATATTACGGTTTTAATCATGATATAATTTGTATGAAGTGTTATTTATTTTATATAAGTAAATATAGAAAATACTTAAATAGGTATATACAAATAATGCACACATTATGGTTGATTTTTTAAAATATGCCATATGTATGGCCTACAAGGCCTGTATAGCAATACAAAGTACTTGAAAACAAACGCATGTATATGCATGCATGTGTGCATGGACACACCCGTACACACAACAAAGAACACCTATGTAAATATACTAGTCACAACAGCACTCGTCGTCTTACTCAGTATCGGTACTTTCCGTGTTTTGTAGTTCTTCCTCCGTGTGTTCTGGGTCAAAATTGTAAGCTACAACTCCCAGATCCATAACGGAAATTATCTTGCGAATGTTCGCGATGTCACTAACAAAAGCGTCTGCCCGATATCTGTGACGATGCTGCTTTGAGCGCTGTCGGCTGCGGGCTGCAGTAGTTTTCTCCCTGCCTGGGTTACTGACGTCACTCTTCAAGGCAACATGGCGACTTCCATGTAAGGCCGATGAGCGGCATTAAAAGCTGGGTTGTAAGTGAACAGTTCTTTTGTAGCTTGAAATTTAGGGTTAAAAGATTCACAACATCAATATTCATCAATTCAAGACAGGCTACTTCTAAGGTTAAGTTTTCCTTTAAGGACGCGTGCACTGGGGATACACAGACTCTCACACTTAGGACGCGTGCACTAAGGATAGAATGATGGTTGGTTGTGGCAGACACTATTCTGTGGACAACCTAGCACGCATGAGATCCTCAGCAAACAAAAAACCATCACACGTGCACAAACACAAGAACATCATTTAAGGTATGTGCAGTTCTCACACATTGTACTGTTTGCCCTTTGATGCTAGGATCTAATCCTCATCCTCAGTGTATTTCATTCAATGCTGACTTCAATTTCCACTCTTTAAGCTCTACTAGAGACTAAAGGCGTTTTTTAAATACAGGCTTTACATAGATCTGATATGCTGTAATAAAGCAGTCTTTTAAAAAGTAGTCCATCCGTTTGCAACAAAACTGCTAATAACTGCAAATAACTGCTAATGAAACGCCATCAAAATCATTATCGATGTAGGCCTTCAAAAATAATTACGAGCAAACATAAAGGTCTAGTCTGTAATAGGCTTTGGAAGCTGTGACAGGTATGGCAGCATGAGCAGCTACCTGATAGCCTGGGGTCCCACAGGCAAAGTCCACACACAGGGGGTCCCCAGTCCGGAAGTAAACAGAATGACCGAAGTCCGCCAGCTTCAAGGTGTTGTCGGCACAGAGCAGGACGTTGGCTGGACACAGATCACGATGGGCCACACCTGGAGACAGAGAAACACTACAGCACTTAGCGTCATCGGAAATATCACTTTCAATGTGCTGTTGACACTGAACAAGGACATTAGGATCACATTCAGACAGAGAAACGACCTCATCTACCCTAATCATCGTTTCTCAATTAATAACCAAGCCCTTGTTTACGTCTCGCCGTACCCCTAAATAATAATCGATCTGATACTTATTTGTAATGAGTTTTAGTGGCCTTGACCTTCTGTGCGTGTAGAAATACAGTGAAAGACACCTGAACCTAGAGACATCGACACATCGTCCCCATCCATTTTATCATGCGCGCTGAAAAAGGCAGATGCTGTCTCTCTCTCTCTCTCTCAATTCTACGGTTACGTTCGGCGCCACATTCATCCTGTTAAGACCGGTCCTTACCGGACAGATGGACAAACTCCAGCGCTGCGTGGAGGTTGTGGGCGTAGCGGCTGGCCACGTTCTCCGGCAGGAAGCCACCGCCGCGCACCTTGACCTGGTGTTTCAATGAGCCGCAGTCACAGAACTCTAACACCAGCCCCAGCCGCCCGTGATAGCTGATGGTCGACAGGAGACTGACTATGTTCGGGTGCTGGAGTCGCTGGTGAATTAGCATCTCCTCCGTGGTGTCGTTCCTGCAACGCAACCACACATCTCGGGGTGTGTGTCAGTCAGTCCATCCGATTGTCTATCTGTCTGTCTGTCTGTAACGTTTACACTGGTCACATATATATCCTACCGCTTATCCTTATCAAAATTCCTTAAGTAAAATTGTTAGAGTTCTGTACTCACATTAACTCGAATCCAGTGTTCAGGATACACACATACACAAAAGTCAGTACAATACGAAGCGTTCCACTTGCTTCTCGATACGCAGTCTTTTGATACCGTTGCGATCGTCAGTAATTGTTCTCTTTCACACCTTACAGTCCATTTGATAGAATTCTCTCTCACACACACACTGTCTTGTCTTCGTTTACGTGGTTCCCGGTCTGTCAACTCTTGTCGTCGGCAAGACTGGTTCTCCAACAAACTTCAGGCTGGAGAACTCTCAGAGAATCCGCTGATTTCAGAGAATTGCAATCGGCGTTCAGCGGATTTAAAAAATTGTTCAGAGAAAAACAAAAATCCGAGTCTCCGACTAATCCAAAGACCAATCCGTGTTTTTCCGCAGCACCCGAGTCTCCGACTAATCCAAAGGCAGATCCGTGGTTTTCCGCAACACTCATGTAACGCGTTCAGTTTGAATGCCGCCCGCAGTACTGGTATGACTGGGCTAGACGTGTGACTGGCATAACTTTTGCGTGCGCGATCAATTCTGAATGCCGTTGTGAAACTGCCACCGTTTTCAAACCGGTCTGTTCGAAGGAGCGATTCTCTTTTTGTTTTTGTCGGGTTTCTTTGACGACAATTTCGTGTGAATCACTGATAATCAATCGTGGTGATCCCTCCCGAGAAGAAGAGATTGTTAACAAGTGGAAGTGGGAATGGACCGAGAAAATGGTGTCAGTAGACGGCTCGGAGCAGAGAGTGTCAGCGTGCTTCAGAAAAGTTGACAAACCGGGGATTGCACGCTGCCTGCTTTGCAACAAAGAATTAAACTGATTTTTGCTAACAGCACTTTGACACCCCTTGTGGACCACATGGGATCCAAGAGGCATGTACATGTAGTAGCAGCCAAAGCATCCAGTAGTGTTAAAACCTGTAAAAGCATACACCAATCCAAAGAAGAATAATCTAGAATTTCAGAAAAAAGCTCCTCATACATAGGGTTCGGTCAAACTAAAAAAAAAACTCTCCACCATTCCTGACATTTCGCTTTCCATTTTGCGCTGAGTACAATAGGTATACACACCTACTTATCATTTACTCCATGGCTGGAAAACACAAAATAAACCCACTCTGCAGAGAAACAAAGTTACTGATTGTTCACAAAGCCAAAGGTTTAGAATCAAAACCTGTATTAATGGCATGGTATTTGTGGGTTGTTTTTGTTTTCAGTAGAATAAGATTTTTGTGTATTAGTAAAAGGGATTGCCCCTGGACTTGACCCAGGGGCCTGACGGCAGCTGCTGGACCCCGCTAAATTTCAGAGTTTTTTCAGTCATACTGTTCTCCGGCCTGAAACTTCCATCTCAGCCCCAGCTGGTAGTGGTACACAGACAATCCCTCAGCTTGGCCGGACAGCTCTGGTTATCTAGGTAGAGGTAGTTCCCGTTACAGTAGTATCGGGTCACACTGTCGAATGGCAGCCATAAGTTGTCTGGTATCAGCGCTCTTCGCAGCTATTGTTTTACCTTCAGCTACGGTCTCTTTCGCTGTTTTCTTCCAAGCCTTACGCCTGCTTGGTGGCACTATTCTGCTTCACGGCTCTACGCAGAATCCCCGTGTCTCCCCGAACTTCCAGCTTATCTTCTCTCTCCAGCCTCTCTCTCTCTCTCCGCTTCTCGCCCCCCAGCCCAGTCCCCACACCGGATGTCGGCACCTCCGTAGGACTCGCAACTGTCAACAATTTCCGGTAGTTGCCCCCCTCCCCCATCGACCATCGCTTGAAGATGATGTCAACAAGCAGTCCACTGCCGGGTGTGATGAGGGACAAGGGGAACTGAGTGCTACTTGTGGCGACTCAGTAGAGATGGAGCCAGGCCTGACGTCAGGAGGTGAGACAAGTTCCGTGCCTGGTGTCATGCACCTAGACCCGCCTCTACAGTGTGAAAATGGCATTGAGGAGGCGGGGCTGCAATGGGAGGATGAATGCAGCTACCAAGATAGAACCGCAACACCTCCCAGTTCAAAGACAGTGGGCGGTGACGAGAGTCCCGCGCCACTGCTTATAGCAGCAGGGGACAATGACGACAGTTCAACGTCTCCACCCGTAGCGGAAACTCCTCAGAGCTCGGAGAGACTAGTGGAGACAAGGAAGAATGACGTCACCACAGAGAAGCTGACTGCAAGGAGAGATGGATGTCAGGAGGTCTGGAGTTCTACCTGTGACCACACAGTAGCAACAAAGACAGTGTTGACGTCATTGTTAGACCTGCCTGTCCATCGACATCAGGATGCAAAACAGCTATTTGGGGTTGACCCCGGGCCGATGGACCTGCCCGGTCGGACGCCATTCGCAGAGCTCCCTGTCATTCAAATGAGCGACGAACCTGGGGTGCTGCAGCCATGCCCACTCCTAGGAGACGAGGGTACCATGGAGGCGGGGTTGCAGAGGGAGGCAGAGAAAAGTAGCCGCCAGGAGGCAACTGCATCACCTCCCATCAAAGATGAGCTGCCTGCAAATCGACGTCATGGAGCAGAGAAGCGCGTTGGAGGGCCTGATGACGCCCGGACGGATATGCCGTGTCTGACCCCATTTGCAGAGCTCCCTGTCCCTCACACGGAAGACAAGCCTGGGGTGACGAAACAAGGGCCGCCTACAGGCAAAGGTGGAACCGGGAAGGAGGGGCTGCCAACGGAAGGAGGCTTCCACCCGGAGAGATGGGGTGCAACTACCCAATTCATGGGGCCATTGGAAGCAGAGATGATTTCAGCGCCACTACCTACTGACATGTATCCTCCATGGGCCAGCCCTCCCAAATCAAGAGATGATGACGTCACCAGTCGGTCACTCGGTGTCGGTCGACATGGAAAGGAGGAGCAAATGGCTGCCTATATCCACACTGTAGCAGACAGGCCACGTGTGACGTCACCCGAGGGCGACAGTCGTTTATTGGGTGCTGCAGGAGCGCTCCACCCACTACCGCAGATGGAAGCTCCCAGGGTGGACATGCTTCAAGCGCAGCGCATCATGGAAGAATCATCCTCCCCAGTGGTAGAGGAAACAGACCATCTACATGGAGGCCCAACTGCTCATTGGGCACAGGATGAACAACTCTGCAGAGGGTTCGACCCTGGGAAGTCATGGGTCCCTCCTGATAATGCAGCCGACGGGTGGGCCACAATCCTCCAGTTAGTGAAACTCCAACATCCTAAATCAGGGATTGGTGAAACTCGTTTAGGTCGTAACTTGGAGTGGGAGGTCGACGCTAGTACGAACTCGCTGCCAGAGCTAGCCACGACGCGTCGGAAGACAGCAGTCTTGGGAGAGCTCGCGCCCTACAAAGCATGTGCGATCGTCAGCATCGAAGTCTGCTGTTACGTGGAGGTGTTCCAGAGGTCTTCGGGGTATCTACTGGTGAACATATCTAAGGAAGGAGCGCTCCAACGTACAGACTGTCGTGCGGACTGTAAGAAGCATTCGGGAACGAGTGTTGTGTTCTGTGAGTGTTGTGCATCACGTGGTCGTTCTTTTCTCGTAAGCAAAGGCGAGATTGAGGTACGTGGTTTGTCATTGTGTTTAATGGCGAGGCGGGTGATGTAGGGAGGTATGAGATGTTATAGTAGACCTAGCTCATACAGAAGGAAATTGCGGGACCCCTAGAGTTGAAACGAGTTGTAACATATATTGTCTTGATTGTAAATACTCGCTGTTTATATCAACAATACGTTCTTCTTTTCTGTGTCCGTGCCCTATGCGCATGACATCAATTCTCCCCAACAAAACAAAATCATTAAATTGTTTGTATCAGTCCTTCGTCAACACATCCTCATCGCAACAAAAATCACTCTTGATCACTCCCCGATACTACATCAATTATCGAATATGTCTGAGTCCCTTCACTGGATAGTCATCGATACTGTCACTTAAAAATGAGCGATAATGTTCCTGTTGTTTTTTTGTTTTTTTGTTGTTGTTGTTTTTAACTTTGACTTCCACCGACTGGTCGCCGTCCAACTTCCTCATAAATGTCCGATTTCGGTTCGATCCTAAAAAGTCTCTCTTGTTCCGGAGGGAATAAGTTATCACTCCTACCTCGATTCTGGCATGGGGACGGTCCACGGTCCCTTACTTCAAGACGTGTGCAGCAACGAAGTTACCATCAAGGCACCCAGCCCGACGTAAGTTGTCACTACTGCAGGTGGGTAAACACATCACCTCCACCTCCACAGACGTATTACTCCCTTTGGCTAGGCACCAACTCGCCTAGTCAGTCTCGCTGGAAGCAGGGCTCGCCTCACACTTCTCTGATGTCGCCGCTCAGATCAGTCCTTTGATCTGCCCCTCTGTAAAAACCCTGAATTGATCTAACTTTAGGCTGTGGCATTACCAACAGTCCCACTCACAAAATCTCTCAAAGCCCTTGTTCTGTTTACTGATTTCCATTAACTTCAATACCTAGTCGGGTGCAAAACTTTCCCGAATACGCTATAGATTTTCTACGAGCCTTTCATAAGGTTATGCAAACTAATCTTTGATTCAAAGTTATACAGTTCGTTTGCAACAAAAAAAAATTCATACAATACGGGCATCTCAATACAAACACGATGCATTGACCTCACACGCACTAATTTTAGCTTCCAACGCATGCACTCAAAAATTAGGCGCATACGCGTCCGTGACACTGTCACTCTGACAAAACTCAAAACTGGGTAACTTGAATAGGACCCACTACTATTTATTATCACACAGGAGCACTAGACGTAGCTTTATACCTTCACCCCTTCACTTCAAGTTTCAACAACCAGAAAAGTTCACTTTCAATCTAGTTCACACCAATTCCTCACGATTTCACACAGCTACCTCAAACAATCAAAAAAAATTCAATCATCCTATTCCAGATCAAAACCCAATCATCCAACACTAATTCTCCCTGATCTACACTCCTACAACTTTCACATCCTGGTCTTCATAGCAGCAGAACAGAAAATATATCCACCATTTAACTAGGCATATGACGGATCACAAAACCCTCAACAATACTCGGAAACATCTGTACTTTAGATCAACTGCCAAAGTTGACTTTATTAGGGTTAGCTTTTCCTATCGAACTACTCTCAAGATGCAACATAGATTTCCCCAAGTTATGTTTTAACTCATGCGCAGTTTTCAAAAGCATCAAAAACAACAACACAAACAAAAAAAACCCAATTTTTCATCACAAATCGCCATTAGGTCCGGCTGTGTCCCTCTGCACTAATAAAGTCCCTAATATTTATCTATCTTAAGTTTCTGTCAGTTCCCACTCCTCATGAATTACACGTCCACAACCTCAACTTAAAAGTTCTGACGTCATCAATCATACGGATCCCAGTAGTCAGCCCTTCCTCCTCAGCGTTGCGTTTTCTGTGACGTCACTTGACCTTATCTGTCGTCTCCGCCAAGTACACAGTTCTCACAAATTACAGTTCTATATGTCCTAAACAGTCACTTCTATCTCTCGATGCGATTTCTACGTGAACTACACTCCTCGAATTACACAAAGTCTTCACGACTACAAGTTCCAATATTATATTCATGAAAGATCACATCGGGCAACTGTCCCTTCTCGCTATCTCCTCTCCGTGATATACGCTCGTTAGGCACCGCCGTTCCCGTGAAATTTCACAAAGTTCTGGCCTACCTGGCTTGCCCCACTGTTAAGAACGTTGGCCGTACGCCTCACACTGCGTCATCGTCGTTGATAAGGCGCGACCTCAACACAACTGACCCACTGTCCTGGTCGCGGCCACGTGCGAAACGGTCGGACTGGTTTCACCTCTATCCTCGGGTGCACTCCATGCTCCCGCTGGCCTGGTCACGAGGTCGCCTCTTGTTCGCGCCTCTCTCCATTCTCACGTTCCCATCAACAGGTGTCGGCTCTGGGGCGGTCGAATCCTGTTGCTGTACAGGTGTCTCCGTACCCCTACCTGGAACTCCTAAGTTTTCCTCACTTAGTGCCTAGCTTCGAGCTACACCTCCATTGTAACCAACATGAATCCTTTCCTAATGGGATGCTACCTCGTACGTATATATTGAACCTCACGTTACAGATTGATTTCCAGTTTCGATTTCAATTATACAAGCTTGGCGCCCATTCAAATGCAATCAAGTTCGCTATACGAACACTTCTCACTAAGGAATAGGTAACTTCAAATAACGTACCGCCTTTTCAAGCAAAATTCCCTTACTATACGGTCATGACATACATGAAATTCACTTCATAAAAAACCCCATACAATTAAGCAGAAATTTCTGGAGTATTTTACCCAGTAATTTAGTACATTAAAAAAACATATTAACAAAAAAAATCCTGCTGACACGCAATACCTTCAGTTCAGCGATTGAAGGAGCAGGTAACATCAAACACAGTGAGTACGTTCCATCGCGTTTCCCCACAACAGTCAGTTCCTTCAGTCTGTTCTCTTCAACTCTGTGTTCACAACTAAACTATTTTCGTTAACTTCTCTCTCAGTTCCCTGATGCGTGAGCGAGCTCACCCCTCCCTCGCTGTGCAGTTCGGCTATCCGTTCAACGACTAGTATGGGAGACCGCTCAAATCTAAATTCCATTTAACTTGTCACGTGGATCGTGACAGTAAATGCTTCTATATTTTTCTGCTTTCTAATTTTCGTTCTGTGTGCTTTCGTATGCAGTCGGTCCCTCACTTCAAAATGTAACTTTAACCAATTTCATTGAGTTACTCAGATTTTTTAAAAAATCATTTTGTTGTTTTAGTCTTGTGTTTCAACCATCTGTCCAGAATAGTTACTGAATATTGAATGGTTTGAGGTAGAAAGTTCTGCAAAAAAGCCCGACGTTTGATGCGTTATGTGCATGCGACATTCCACAAACCTCAGACTGGGCAGCTGCTTGGGTTTTTTGCCCGACAGGAGTTTGATGGCCACCGGCTCGCGACGGCTGGTTTCGTCTCTGATGTCCTGTGCCAACAAGATCGTCCCTGACCTCCCCTTAGCCACTACGGTCAAAGGGCGATAGCCGAGGCTAGGCAGGTCCGGAAGATTGGCGTCATAAGCTTTGTTCCCTGCGTTCAAAGAGGCGTTTTAATGATGGTCGATCGCTGTGCATATTTTTTGCGTGAAAAAGCACCACCACGTATTTGAAACACACCAAAGAAAGAAAAGATGATAATACATCAGAAAATAAAGTGACCATATTTTACCAAGAATGTACATGGTAAAGGAAGACGACTATGTCGTGTCCAGTTACCCTCCAACTCCATCTTGAATTATTTAATTGTGCAGCGAAGTGGGAAGAAATTCTTATAAATAAGTCCACTCACCAATCCGGATTGATTTGCTGGCTACGTAGGACAAAGGCAGGGGATGCGCCCAGCCTGTAACGAAATTGAGACCTGACGAGTAAGACTGGCGTTGTTCACTCAGTTTAACCCAGAGGGCGGGTCGTTTAGTTCAGGGAAGTAAATTTCGTGCTCTCCCAGAGAACAATACCTACTGGGGAAGGGGGTAGTACGCTGCAGCTGCACAACGGAGCTTTACTCTGCAAGAAGCCACTGCCTTTAGCGGCCAGGCAAAATTTAGAGTAGCAGAAGAGCAGGCTTCAGTCTGTGTCACTAATAGGGTAGACAGTAGAGATAGAGAAGAGGTCCAATAATAGCCACTAGACTATGGAATAGGTTGCATGGTAAGCCGGCCACCACCTGCAACGGTTTATGTTCAACAAATAAAGTTTGGGATGCGCACTACCTATATGTTCGACTAAATGTGTCTGGGCGAAGTGGTACAATAAGGCGTCTACATCGTACAGAAGACAGTGAACTTCTCAAAAGCTTATATACATTTATTTAAGTATGTAGTATTAAGAATTTGCACGACACGGGGCATACACCCGTAATAGTGCATTTGAACTGTAAAATTTGTTACCAAATTAAGCAAGTTTTCCTATAGCGTTAAAAACGTATTCTAACAGGAAAATGAAGTAGGATTTATCTCTTCGTTTTTCTCTTCTGATTACCTTGAGAGAGACGTTGTGTTTTGGCAGTAGATAGGCCGCTGTCATCTGCTCCTAGGTTTATTTGTCTTTTTTTCGGCCGCATAGTTGATCACAATGTATGTTGCAGGGGTGAAAAAAGAGTTTCTCGGCTTCTCCGCTAGAACCTGATCGAGCGTTATGACCGGACAGATCACATGACGTCTGGATTGGGAAAGATGTCATAGTTTGACGTCATTGCTTGCGTCCCAGTTGTGGCTCTTACTGTTGATGAATATATTATCTTTGGCTCCTTACCAGATGACACGAAACCTCCCTCATAGATTGTAGATGGGTTAGCTCGATGTTAAAATGACGCTGAGTAACCTATGTGAAATCCTATTACCTACATCATTAGGAGAACGGGAACATAAAATATAAATTCGGAGACCACGCTACATCAACAAGACAATCCCTATGCACTTCTCAAAAGTGAAGATTTGTGTTAGAAAACTTTAGATATAGAGATAGATATATCATATAGATCATATAAAGACAATAAAAGTCAGGAAAAACAATCCCAGATCTGTATATCTTGCCGAGCACTGGAATCATATATCTCGTGTCTTAAAAGCTTTGCCTGAACTGTGGGCAAAAATAAAATATTTTAGATATTCTGCAACAGCAGAAATGATTTCTGTAAACTGACTTCGAACAAGTCTATAAGTGCAAGTCTCCCACTTCCCTCATGCCCCGAAAAAGTAACGACGAAATCTAAACCTCTCAGCTAGGCACTCGACACTAACAAGGCAAAATGTGGGAGTAAAAGAATCTAGCCAAGCGCATCTTGAGATGATCTGTAGAGCCAGATTTCAACGTGTGTGTGTGTGCGTGTTAGAAAAGCTCGTTCAGATCTGTGCTTTAGGAAATGAACCAAAAAAGTCATCTATTTTTGCCATAGCCAGCCTTTTTCCTGAATTTGATATTTCTGCGAATTCTGAGCAAAAAAAGTCATCGTGGATCGTAAGGTGCAGATGGGTGCAGGAGAGAATTAATAAAGCCATATCACTGAGGCCAAGATCGAATCCAATGGAAAGATTAAGAACAAATGAAATTACAGTTAACAGTTAACACAATGAATAGGTAACAGAAACCCGAAGTAGTAACACGTACAAGGCCAGTATAGTAAAGAAAAATGAACACGTATACACATGCGCTTTTTTTTTTTTTTGATCAGTTTAGTCTCAATAACTACAATTACTGTTTGCAGACAAAAATTAGTTGCAAGAGCTCTTGTCATGTGACAGCCATGTGATAGTTTCAGTGCAGTCCTGCTTTTATCCATATAGCTAGGATTGTACATCTAAATGTACGATCCTAGCCCTTCCCTTCCTTCCTTCCTTTCTTCTCCCAAATCCACTCTCCCCTCCCCCACAATGCGAAATCACCGCGAGCTTGAAGCACTTTCCCAAAACAACAACAGCAGCAAAGTACAACAACATCTTTACTTCTGCTTGTCGAACACTGCAGTGTGCATACTCCAGAGTCTCACAAGTCTGTAGAATATGATGCCTCACAGCATTTTATTATTAAATACTTTCTCGGACTACATATCAACATTATAAAACATCGATTCAAAGAATATGTGCATCAAAAATGAGGGGTTTTAAAATGATAGCAGAATATGGAGACTTATCGAAAACTGTTTTTACGATAGCTCGACTAAATCATACCAGCTTAATATATTAAGGCATGCTGCATCAGTGCATGTGTTTTCCAATTCAATGCTTTATTTAATACATTTGACGTATGTTATAGTTATGTCCATCGGGTTTGCTGCACGCGTGCGGGCCATGCGCCAAATCCTCTCGGAGAGTTGTCTCCTCTTGCTTACGCAAGGAAATACTATAAATAATAGTCGTTGCTGAGACGCGGATTTTGTTCGTATGTGGAATCGCGTATCCGAAATGTGAACTATTTCTTTTGATTCAAGGATCTTCGCTTGGGCTCACCATGAGATTCGCGTTATGTTTTGGGCCCTGAGACATCGTATCTGCTTATGTTGTGTTTTTCTTTCCTTCATTGATCCGTTGAATTTTTATTGGATTTAAATTTGCTTTGTCGTTTAATTCTTGTAATTTGATTTGATTTCCTCTTTTTCTTTCAGCTGGTTATGAATTTGTGGTGTATTTTTTATTATTGTTTTATTAGGTTATTTTATTAGTTGGGTTATTGATGTATTCAGGTTTTGGAGTTATGAAGTTGAGAATACGGCCAATCAATTAATTTTTTTGTTTTGTTTTTTTTTTGTTAGTTGTATTAGCATGTGACATTCCCCTGTTAGGTGTTGGATTTTTTTTTCAGGCGGATTTCGTGGTCGTTCTGGTCCGGACTCTGTTTACTGCGATTATAAGTTAATGTCACATTTGTATTTACCAAATTATCTGCGACGCTGTATTCGAATCATTGTGCTACAGTGACATTGAACATTTTCCCGTGTGTTACGCTGCCTGGAATCCAGAGACAACCGATGAACTGTGAAACTCGCTATATTTCGATACCGCGACGTTGACATTTTGATGGACTTCTCCCAGGAAATTGGTTTTGCGCGTATCCATGGACTTTTCTAACGAGCGCGCTTGTGTTTTGCTCACATAAGGTTGTTTGGTCATTGTTATAGTTTAACTTGAGTTTACATTGGTTGCCTTGTATTGTTGCTATAACTCTTTTGTTGTTGTTCATTTTACTATTGTTAACGTTGTGGCGGGACGGTCATTGATAGTTTTTGTTATAGAAGTTTGGACGCATATTGTTATTGGTTTTTTTTTTGTAAAAGAAATCAGAGTTTTGCCGCTAGGGGCAATCCTTAAGGCCAGTGGGCCATATATTGGTGATGAAACACCTCCCCCCACTCTGATTTCTTTTGTGGGTGGGGGAGGGATGTAACAATATGCGTGCCAGGCAGTAGGTAGCAGGTAGGTTAGTTAGGGGCACAGAGTACAACTTAGAAGAGAACATTCCATCCAAGACAGATCTGAGCCTGAACTTAACACTTAGCAGGCCAGACATAACTGAGAGGTCACACACACCATTTTAAGCCGCGCAGCACTCAATAACTATATACAAAAGACCCATAACTCCAAACTATGCATCGTCCACTAGGGTCACCAAGCATGCAGTTGCCCACCACAGCCACACGTGCAGATTGGAAAAGGTCAGCAGTAGACATTTAACTCGAATATATAAGCTCTAGTGGGGAAAGGGGGGACAGGCAGAGACAAGCAGAGTTACCAAGTTGTAAACGACCCGCCACTTGGACTTTCACCATGTGCAAAATAAAACTCTTATGACCAGAAATCACGGGTCGATTGACGATGAGAGAGAGCAGTGGTGCACGTTCCTTTCTGGTGCCGGCATAACGCAACATTGCCTTTTCTGAGGTCGGGATCATTCATAACGTTACAAAAGGACACAAGTGTAGTACATTACGTTTGACATTTAGAGCACTCGCTCAGCATCGCCTGCAAACAAAACACATCTGCACACTTCAGACTTTGTAAATGTTCATATTAAGCCGAATAATACCTTTCAAAAAAATATGGCGATCGAGATTTGCGTAGCATAGCGAACAGAAAATACATACAGCGTTCCTACAATGGAAGATTCTTGCATTAGAACTGCATCTCATATACAAATATCAAAGATGATACAGAAATTTACCAGCAGCAGTTACTTTTTTTAAATTATGACAATATGTTTCAGCAACCTAGAGCAGTGACGTAACTATCAGTGGAAGTTTTGTGAAATCATTTCTAGGCACTATTAATCTGGTTGGAGAGCCTGACAAAACACGTTGTTTGGAAAGAATACTACACGCAACGACCTAATGACTTCTCCCGTTGGTGCAACCGGGGGGAGTGAGACGGTGTGTCAAATTCCTTATTCCGCTTTCAGGTGCCCCTCACGGTCCCCGTCACAGACCTTCTGCGCAGTATCCATCCACGGGCTGTTCTTGACCATGTCGAGGGTTAACCTGTGACGGAAGACAACTGTGACGTCACAAAAACTACCCGGCACAGATAGAAAGGAACTATGAGGTCACAGGGCAAAACTAGAAATATACCTGAATTCTATATTGGTAACGAAAAACTGGCAACTGTCTTTGATTTC
>SMGT01015660.1:0-16336 GCA_004794575.1 Lanistes nyassanus | reverse complement strand
TATGATAATAATCAAACCGGAAAGCAGTAAATTAAGCAGCAGAGGATGTTGATGGGTTTACATAGCTTGGCAGCAGGATCAGCCAGTCTGGAGAGTCAGACGGAGACATCAAAAAGGCTCAATAAGCCTTTCCCACCCGCCACCTAGTCTGGAAGTCCACCGCCATCACCACTAGGACAAAGCTCGGAGTTTTCAGCTCCAATGTGAAATCTGTTCTCGTACATGGGTCAGAAACATTGCGAGTCATCAGAAGTCATTTCAAAAAGACGAAGTACTTTACCAACAGATGCCTCCGACAGATCCTCCACATCAAGTGGATGAGCTGTGGACATGGGCAAACCAGGTGCAAGTGTTAATCCAGGTCAGGAGAAGGAAACGGCGATGCGTCAGACACACAACGGCAAAAGAAAACTCAAATGTCTCTCGCGTGTCCCTAGACTGGAACCCGCAAGGCAAGCCAAGACAGGGGGGCCCAAAGCAGACTTGAAGACAGAGTCAAATGGACGAGCTCAAAGGAGTCACCCTTTCTTGGGAAGGAGCGAAAAAGATCGCCAGAGACTGCAGGAAGTGGAGAGCAACTGTCGAGGCCCTTTGCTCCACAAGGAGGAAAAAGGTCTAAACAAAAGGAAATTAACAAAAGAAAGGCAGAAGGAAGTAAAAAAACGTTCTAGTTAATATCTAAAATAATTCTGACAGAAATAAAGGAAAAGGAAGGAAAAGAAGAAAGAATGGCGATAAGAAAGAAAGAAGGCAGTAAAGAAGCAAGGCAGAAAAGAAAGAAAAAGAAACAAAGAAAGTAAAAAAAGAAGAAAGAACAAGCGTTATATCTTGTACAGAATTATTTTACTGTGGTCGTCTCACAACATCCCGCACAACAAGGGAGTAATATAGCACTACCATCACGGCGTCACGAAATCGATGTAGCATTACCATCACGTCGCACGAAATCGATTTAACATTACTGTCACGGCGCCACGAAATCGATGTAACATTACCATTACGCCTCCACAAAATCGATGTAACATTACCATCACGTTATCACGAAATCGATGTAACATTACCATTACGTCCTCACGAAATCGATGTAAGATTACTGTCACGGCGCCACACAATATATGTAACATTACCATCACGTCGTCACGAAATCGATGTAACATTACCATCACGGCGCCACGACATACATATACGGTTACCATCACGGCGCCACGAAATCGATGAAACATTATCATCACGGCGCAACGAAATCGATGTAACATTATCATCACGGCGCCACGAAATCGATGTACAGTTTCGATCACGGCGCCACGAAATCGATGTAACATTATCATCACGGCGCCACGAAATTGATGTAACATTACCGTCACGGCGTCACGAAATCGATGTAGCCTAGTTGGAGTCGCTCCCCACAAAAGCCACGCGAGCCGGTCACGTTGAAGAGTTTTTTTCATCTTCCTCTGAACCTCTGGCGTGACAGTTTTCTGCTCGCTATTCAGTTCCATCCATAAGTCTACTGTCGGGAGCCCGTGTATAATCTCTACTTCCCCATCCTCAGTCCTTCATCAACCCCCTCCACTGGTCCTACCATGGCTTATATAACTTACTTAAATGTTAAGATTTTTATTCCCAAAACCCACACGCGTCAGAGATTCGCCACCTTCTCAAAGAACTCCTGGGCCAGGTACACAGATCACTGAACAATGTTTAAAGCACACATTTGAATTTACTAATTCGATCGAGCTTCACTTTAAAAGAGTTTAGAATAAAAGAGCTCGTATAATTAATGATGTATAAATAATGATGTATAATTAATGATGTATAATTAATGATGTATAATTAACGATGTATAATTAACGATGTATTTCAGAGAACCGATGACGTGCATTATTGTTGTGCAGTGACTGTCAGTACAGCGCGAAGTGTTCCTGGTGACCATATTCCTCACATCGTCACTTCTGGTGCAGACGACAAAGACATCACTCCGCCACTGTCCCCCCGACTGCGACCGGAAGACTCTTCAATCCCTGAAGGAGTGCAGAATCCCGCATCACCGGCGCCGCATCCCTCAGGAAGGCGACTGCATTCAGTGAGACACAGCAGCACCTCACATCAAGATCAGGGCGGTGACTCCTCGCTGCCAGACCAGTCCAAGTATTACCTGCACCCTGTACAAGAAGCTGTGTGCACAGTCTCAGAGGAGAACGTCTGCCAGTCACATGACATCGTGGAGGAAGGTCATTTTGGCCCCCAGGTGGCGCGTCAGTCCGGCACTTACCTGCAGCCAGTGAACGTGTCTGGAAACACTCAGGACACTGCCTCTTGCAACCGCTGCACTCAGT
Organism: Lanistes nyassanus; assembly: GCA_004794575.1. Classification (NCBI taxonomy): domain Eukaryota; kingdom Metazoa; phylum Mollusca; class Gastropoda; order Architaenioglossa; family Ampullariidae; genus Lanistes; species Lanistes nyassanus. The sequence continues at coordinate 14,000 of SMGT01015660.1, read as the reverse complement.
CGCTGCCTCCTGAAAATCTCCGCTCGGCTTATGAAAACAAAAGCGACGATAGTTGAAACCCATGGCCTTTTTTAAGCAACTAATCAGAAACTTAGTACAGCAGCTAGCCAGGCGAAGCAAGTAACCTGACAACATTGTCTTCTTATTGTTAACGTCCTTATATCTAGTGGCCGTGAGATTATCTTTGCTTGATATTATAGACTGACAAAAGGTCCGCAAGGTACAAAATCTTATCGTGGCGTCAAATACCGCAATATTGTTCAATAAACTAGGTACCATTCGTCCCTAAAATGTACACTTTAAGCAATAGGTATAAAAGTGCCAGGATCGTTATTCGATAGGCAGGACCTAAAGTTGACATATGAATTTAAGTCGGCTCATGTACTGTTATCGTGGAACTCAGTAACGTATATTTTCTATAGACTCTGGTGTGTGTACAAGGTCGTGCTAACTTGGATGTACAGTACACGGGCGTATCCTGTAACACTATCGTGCTTATTGTGCCTCGATGACCTTGACAGCAGCTGTAGAAAGCGAATGAAAACTATAGCGATGTGTGTACGTAACATTGTGAAAACATCTGAATGTTGTCTCCCTGAAAATAACGACAACGTTTCATGGAAACTAACCCTGCACTGTGCGAATTTGTTTTTCTTGGGGGTGGGGTGGGAGTGGGGCAAACTGAGATATGTACTGTAACTGTGTAGGAGAATAGTGGCGGAAAATAGTAAGAAGTTAAATGTAGTGTTCGTTCTTTTCGTAAAAATCCTTCTCTCAGTAGTACTGGGTTAAACGTCTCAAGTGTGACGGAGATTTAAGGGGCAATTCATCAGAAAAATTAAAGTGAAAACAAAGGTCATACAATAATTACAAGAAGCCCAGTATTTTTTTTTACTCATGCTAGACATGGACGGCATAGGTAAAAGTGCTGCTGAGTGGAACGGGGATTGGGAACAAAACACAGTAATGTCCATCTCTACTTTACTATTAACACATGGCTGGCTTGCATAAGGGTTCCTATCACAATTCCGGTCCTAAAAGTGGTCGAACGGCTCATTAACCATGTGTATTTTACGTACAAATTTACGTGTGCACAGGAGACAGGAGATACAATCGCTCATGCAAGTCAGCCCTGGGCAAATCTGAGGCACCAAGAATAAAGGAAAGCTTGTATATAGTTAACTAAATCACTGTGACATTAACTAGCTATTCGAAGTGTGAATGTATACATAAACTGAACGACCCATACCCAGGTGTTGCTGTAAGTATTCAGCACTCCCTAAAGACAAACTTGCACACTTCCTCATAATTAATAAAGAACAAATGAGGACCGAGCCCTTAAATTATCGAAAGATAACTCCAACAAGAGGTACTGGCAGCGCTCAACATAACCGTATGCAGACGCAAGTGACCAAGGGAGCTTACCGTACCCAAACACGTAGCAAAGAGAGGGCCGAAAGAAAGGAAAATGGCAGATCTTCGAAATTGGCAGAGGATGTGCCAATTTCTTTTCTTTCGGCCCTCTCTTTGTTACGTGTTTGGGTACGGTAAGCGCCCTTGGTCACGTGCGTCTGCATACGGTTATGTTGAGCGCTGCCAGTACCTCTTGTTGGAGTCACTTCCTCATACACAAGTTTTAATAGTCGAACCACGGAGTTCTGTCACTTTGGGAAATCTCAAGGGCACTACAAAGTCTCGTGACTTGTTCCTGTTTACCATAAACCTACTGCACAATGCGTTCTTGACGGATGAGTCGACAAGTAGTGTTGGAATGCATTCATTGTACATGGGCATGAAAGAGTTGTTTAGGACAGGTAGTCTTTACAGGTCTGCGGCAGGTAGCATACACGCAAAAAGGCTCATGCATGACCGTACCACAATAACAGAGGGTAGAAAACGCTGGTCGTATTACCTGCTTAGTGAAGGTGCGCCCACCAAAACACACACACATTTATTACTTTATCGCATTCGTTTCTGCTTTATCCATTGCTCTGCCCAAATATCAAGCCTACAGGACCACTAATTGCCGTTACATTCAGCAATTGAGCTCGCCATTGAATTAGAGCTTTAACGCGCTGTCAGTGCCTGATGATAAACATGAAAATGTGAAATAATGTTAATGCTCTGAGTGAATGACAAAAGCGACAATGATGGTGTCACAGAATCGTGACATTATCGTCGTCGTCGTCGTCGTCGTCGTCGTCGTCGTCGTCGTCGTCGTCGTCGTCGTCGAAGTGAATTAGTTCATCATACACTTAATAGTGAATGCGCTTTGTAACTAATTTTAGCCCAGGCTCCTGAAAACGTCTCCACATATGACGTTTCCCTTACCTGCATGTTCAGCGAGGACATTGGCGAGAAAAAACAAAAGTTCCAAATCATCGATGAGCGCCAACGTAGTAACTTTCCTCAGAATCATTTTCGTCGGCGTTTGCCCTCTGTCACCACCTGTATGTGATATGCTTTTCGCATAACTCACAGACCTGTTGATGAAAACTATCGGACCAAAGGGCGCGTGCATGAAAGAATGAGTGGGTGAGTGAGTCGGCGCGTGCGTGCATTTGAGTCATTTTACCGTCTAAATAGTTATCCATAATATTCTCAGCTGACACATTCTTGTGCACAGAGAATGGCCTTCAGTGTCAGTGGAGAGGAAGAGAAATGTACTGCCAAGTGGGAGATGGCTACATTTACGACTGGAACTTATCTTACAACCTGACTGTTACAAAACTTTCTTCCGAGGAGCCAGAATCCAGAACGTGCTCTTGCTCTCTCGTTGGTCATGACGATGCCTTGTATGGAAAACGTTGTACAGTTGAAGGTACATACAACGTGACTCCATCAAAAGCGAAAGCAAACATCCGACAGGGCTTGTAAATCATTTACATGATTTATAAGCAGATATATACAGAGAGAGTTCTGCACACAACGGGGAGGGGGGAGGTTGCATGATCAGCGAGAAGCTTTAAAGTTCGGGGTCACTAATGTACCGTTTGTGTGTATGTCTATGTATCTAGTAACAGTTCATGACGCCAGCAAAACCCTGGAAGTCCACCACCTTCTCCACCAGGACAAAGCTCCGAGTTCTCAGCTCCAATCTGAGTCAAATGGACGAGCTCAAAGGAGTCACCCTGTCTTGGGAAGCAGCGAAAAAGATCGCCAGAGACTGCAGGAAGTGGAGAGCAACTGTCGAGGCCCTTTGCTCCACAAGGAGGAAAAAGGTCTAAACAAAAAGAAATTAACAAAAGAAAGGCAGAAGGAAGTAAAAAAAACGTTCTAGTTAATATCTAAAATAATTCTGACAGAAATAAAGGAAAAGGAAGGAAAAGAAGAAAGAATGGCAATAAGAAAGAAAGAAGGCAGTAAAGAAGCAAGGCAGAAAAGAAAGAAAAAGAAACAAAGAAAGTAAAAAAAGAAGAAAGAACAAGCGTTATATCTTGTACAGAATTATTTTACTGTGGTCGTCTCACAACATCCCGCACAACAAGGGAGTAATATAGCACTACCATCACGGCGTCACGAAATCGATGTACAGTTTCCATCACGGCGCCACGAAATCGATGTAACATTACCATCACGGCTTCACGAAATCGATGTACAGTTTCCATCACGGCGCCACGAAATCAATGTAACATTACCATCACGGCTTCACGAAATCGATGTACAGTTTCCATCACGGCGCCACGAAATCGATGTAACATTATCATCACGGCGCCACGAAATCGATGTACAGTTTCCATCACGGCGCCACGAAATCGATGTAACATTATCATCACGGCGCCACGAAATAGATGTACAGCTACCATCACGCGCCACGAAATTGCTGTAGCCTAGTTGGAGTCGCTCCCCACAAAAGCCACGCGAGCCGGTCACGTTGAAGAGTTTTTTTCATCTTCCTCTGAACCTCTGGCGTGACAGTTTTCTGCTCGCTATTCAGTTCCATCCATAAGTCTACTGTCGGGAGCCCGTGTATAATCTCTACTTCCCCATCCTCAGTCCTTCATCCTCCTGCTCCACTGGTCCTACCAACGCTTATATAACTTACTTAAATGTTAAGATTTTTATTCCCCAAACCCACACGCGTGGCTGTGATTGGCGGTTCTGTGTTCTGAGTGACTTCTGTAAACAGTGAATGTGTTGGATTATGAGGTGTCTGCACATGGGTGACCGAGCCCTGAGCACCTCCCCATAGTGTTTATGACTCTGCTTGTATGTCTGCTGTGCAGTCTGTTGAGTGCCTTGGAGGTTAATTCCATTTAGGTCTGTACTATAACTATCCCTATACATAACATACACAGTTCCTACTGCCTAGGAGTGCACGTCTCAAACTTGATTTGTTTATCATTTCAGTGGGTTGCCGACTTAATCCTGCAATCTGTTCTCTTTCTCTGTCCGCAAAAGGTAGTGGCTTCTGCTAGCCTGACGACCTGTGGTGCAGTTGTAGCGGAGGTGCACGAAGAAGGCAGCCCTGTGGCTTACCTTCCTCTGTGCCCCTCGATCTTCCGCCGGCTACATCCCACTTTGGCCCTTCTTGGTCGAAACTCTTTTTGAAGCCTGCGGCCAAGCTACCATAGCCCCAACGTCCGGGCGTAAGCCCCGCAAAGCCTCCGGTGGTCTGATTTCTTCCTTTCTCCCCCTTTTAGACCTCCAGTTCCCCTTTTTATTTCTCCCTACTCCAACGCCCCCTACATCACATGGTCTACCCTCCTCAAGTGCCTCCACCCTTGTAAATAGCATCATGTGGATATTCACTCATGAACTGCTGACAGGCATCTCGAGTTTCCTAGTTCACAGAACAGACATTACTAATGCATTCGTGCCCGGTTGCCACCATGCTGTCACCTGATGCCAGTGACTCTTGGACCGGGGAGGTTGCTTAGCCCTCCTTCCTTCTCTGAACTGAGCAGGCTACCCTCCGGTACATGAGTCACCCACAGGTTTAATAACTAAGTAAACGATGCTGGTCTTACACGCGCCAGTTCTCATTTTGTTACAAGGTGAATGGGAAAAGTATAAACATCTGTAGACATCAACAAGGAAGTAGAGAGTCAGTCGATGCAAGCCTCTGCTTGTCCCGCACAGGTTTAGAACTTCGAGTCGCCCATTTTACATGCCCATCACCTGATAGATTTTCAAGTTGTATCCGTCTGATATTATCAAAATTTCAAGAGAATATAATCTTTGAACGCTGTCTTGGGCAAGGACAAAAATGTAAGTAACCATTCATTTCCGGCAATTTAGAGATTTGTTAGTGGAAAGAAGAAACATTTGATAAAGATCTGGATAACGAGATATATCAAGGAGGGGAAGTGCCTGTAATTTTTGTCATTGATGTTATTTTCTTTTATTTTTGTTCTCGATGTTGATAATGACAACGACAATAGTGTATGGGTGTGTGGGTGTTTGCACAACGGTTTGCTTTGGCTTGCACTTTCATGATGAGTTTGTAATCTTCATTGTGTTTTCATAACGTTCTGTTGGGCTGCTTTCTGGTTAGATTTGGAAACCCTTTTGGTACGCTGGGGTTCCACTAAATCGTCGATTACGCAATAGTACCAAGAAATGTATTTTAGCTGTTTGCTTTATTGTCTTCTATATTTTTGTATAGTTCACAGAGATATAACAGAGAAGTACTGAAAGCATGGACAGTGAACAGTTGGATGTCAGACACGTCACGCAAGGGGTTCTCCGCTCATGTGTTTGGTTTCTGCTCTGCGTCGTGGCGGTGCTTGCGCGAGGTGAGAAAGTCGCCGCATTTCCTCTCCACGTGGGACCTTTCACAGACTGTCCTTTAGAGGATTTTCTGTCGACACCCCCGGCTTCCTATCCCTTCATTTACCCACTCCTCTTCTCCTATCTTTCAACAAAAATATGACGTTTACTGGTATTTTGACAGAAAACAATCTAGTGCCATCCTTATGCTCAAATGTGTGCGCGCATGCGTTCTATGTATCTTGATCCTTATCATGATCACTTGAGTTCCCGTCTTCATTACTATCATGGTTAACAAGTGAACTCATTGTCTGTAGTGAACTCAGTCTATAGTATTACAAATATCTGTTAAATCAAGCATATATATATATATACACACATGGAGAGAAACACAACTTTTATTTTATGAGCAGGAGACAGACCAGTGTGTGACATCCCGCCTGTAGAGAAAATGGGAAGTGCAACCATCACGTGTTATCTACCTGAGGAAGTGATTGAGGCTAAAATTAATTTTACGATAGTTCATCTCAACAGTACTGGCAGTTCAGGTAAATAAGTAACATGCCAGAGATTCGTTAACGTACGCACACAATAACGCACACACACAGACACACACGCATGAACGCGCAAACAAACGTAGCCCCACCACGCAACACACGCACATGCACACGCACACGAACGCTTACCCCTTCCCTCCCCCACAAAGACACCCCGAGTTGAAGTGAGTCGGGGTAAATACATGAAGGGAGATGAAAGAAAACTGTGTGTGAGAGAGAGAGAGAGAGAGAGAGAGAGAGAGAGAGAGAGAGAGAGAGAGAGAGAGAGAGACAGACAGAGAGGTGGGGGTGGTGCGAGAAGAGGGGTAGAAACCAAATAGGGGAAGGGAAGAGAAAACTAAAGCAAGAAAGATGGGAGGAAAGGAGAGAGAAAGAAAGAGGCATGACTTCTTGATCGATTCAACTAATCTCTGTTTGTCATCATATGCAACTGCTTGCTCTGAACTTGAAAGCGACGATTTACATTGCTATCGTTGGAAAGGTTTGTATGGTCCTGATAAAAACTATTGAGATCTGCAGCCAGCTGAACGGCTTTGTCTAGTCCTAACTTACGCCCATCGTACGCCCGACTAAACCGCTTACTCCAGACTGCGTACGCCGTGCCTACGGCCAGATTTACACCCTCCAAAGTGTAAGACTTTTCAAGTTTTAAAACAACTCGGAACCGGTGCTGCTCAAGGTTTTGGGGGATAGAATGGCTTTCTATTTTTCGAAACCTTGAAACCTTGAAACCCTGCCAGCCACTGTCACGAACATCAGGACAAAAGGTCAAACGACTGTGTCTTGACGTCAAAACAGCAGGGGGAATCACCCAGGGCAGGAAGGGTGGGAGGGATGGGCCAATGTTAAGTGTGGAGGTGGGGTTAGGGTTGAGGTAGGGTTAGGGTGTGGAGATTAGGTGAGGCTGGCGGTTGGGGGTGGTGCTAGGGGTGGGGATTCCAGTCATTGGTTGCGTGTCTTATGTGTGTTGCTATACGTTCGTACAGACGCTGTTTCAGTGAACAAAGTCCGCCTGTAGGGCTCTTCCCCATATAGGTCTAAATTTGCGCCAGTTTTTCGGACTAAATTTTCCTTAGTCAAGAGCCATGCAATCGACATTTTATGCTAGTTCATTCTTACGCCTGGACTAAGGGCTTACGCCAAAGCCGTGCAACTGGTTGCTGGTGTCGGGAGTTGCATGGTGTGCATGCGTATGTACGCATGCCCATCTGTCCGCATTTGCATGAATGTTTGGGTGTTCTCTTAAGTGAATTGTTGGTTTGGAAAATTGTCTGTTGCAAATTATTATTCAGCGAAATTGGTAGCCGCCTGTATAACACTAGCTGTGGCTAATATACTAATATACACTCTGTAAAAGTAACAGAACCTCTCAGAAGTGTGTTCAGAAACTTTTTTTAAGAATTGTGTGTGTGCGCGTGCGTGCGTGCGTGCGTGCGTGCGTGCGCGCGCGTGTGTGTTTGTGTGTGTGTGTGTGTGTTTGACTGACAGTCGTTAGCGGATTGTCCGTCCACGATCGGCTACGGTCAGTTTTTAGAATAGTTTACCTCAGGAGTTATCTGTTCGGGGAATGGTCAGGGAAGGGAATTGTCTGTTGGCTAATCGTTTGGCCAGCTCTCGGCGAATCGTACGGGAATTCTACAATAATGAATATAAGTTTTTTAAATTTTATACATCAGTGGAAGTGATGCAAGCAGAATGGCTCGACAATACCTACGCAATCGCCCTTCGTCCGGGGTACCACAATCTTGGAGTGGGGACAGCAGAAAGCCGCATCTTTACGTTCCAGATACTGAGCGTTAACGAGAGTCACTTTGGAAAGTACACTTGCAGGCCTATGGGTTTTGGTGATTCTGACGTCAGGAGCTGTGAGCTTCACTTAAAAAACAGTAAATTGAGTTTCTTTATTATATTTGTTTTTAACAACAGCGAGTTCACCTTCAGCGGAAGGAAAGAAGTATAAAATCCATTCAGTAATTCCCAACCAGCTTAATAAACTTCATACGTATACAATCAAAATCGATTTATGGATAGTGTGCAGGGTATGTATCCTAGTTTGCATCTCTTTAAAAGGAAGCTCTCGTCTATGTTTTTTTCAATTACATGTTTTTGTGTACTAAAATAGGAAAATGAATGTACTGTTTTGTTTTCGTTCTTATGTTTGAAATTAAACACAAAAGAAAGAAAGGGGCTATGGAATTAAGGCTGGTGAAGACAATACTTACTATGTTTTTTTCTGATTTTCAGATTTTTTGCCATTATCAAGCTCTCCTGATACATGCAAAGAAAGTGAAGGTAGATTTCTCAACACACTTTTACGCACTCTTTTAATCACCGTGTTTGACTTCAGTTTTGAAACACCGTTGTGAAACCCAATAGAAGTTTATAAAATACTACGTCCAGTTAACTACGTTCAGTTTAGAACTGTCAAATGACCGTTACAGTTCTTGTTACATATTTTACAGACCAAAAACGAAGGTGATGAGACTCTGATTGTGCTTTCTGGTGTTTTAAGTTCTATGACGCGTAAGGTTCAGTTAGAAAATCTAATTATGGAATATGGAAAGCAGTATGGTAGGAATAACGAAAGGTTAAAGTATGGAATAGTGAAAAATCCCATTTGAAATAGTTGAGGTTGTTAATACGTTGAGTGTTGTAATTCTTGTTCACCTATGTATGCGGAGTATTCCTGATGGCAGTTCGACGTAATTTGATTATCTTGTAACGCAATTAATAACCACTTGTTTTACAATACAGTTGGTTCCTTTCAAGTCTGTGCTGATTATGGGGTGGTTGCTGTCGTCATCATGGTGTTTATTACCACTATATCAGTGATCGCGTATCTTTTTTACGTGAGTATTAAAAAAAAGGAGGGATACTGAATTCCCTTCAAACATACTTTCGTCTCTTATTACCATGACACAAAAGAAAAAAATCTTTCCTTTTCGTGCTGAAAACTACTCATGAATGTAAGGACTTGATTTAATGGATGTATGATGCTTTCTAGTATTCAAGTTTGTGTCAAAAGGTTTTCATTCTTTTAAGCTAAATTTTCTTGTCACAATGACTGTGAAGTTAGTAGATATTTTTAAAGTGTATGTGTATATTTTCAGTTACCAGACATTTTTTCTTTTCGACGACAAATGCCAACTAATGAGCAACAGCAGCACAAGGATATTGGAGGTAGACCCAGTGCTTTACTTTTCGCAAATCCATACAACAATATACACTGTACTTTATCTCACTCAATACGTTTTATTCATGTCAAATTAACAAAAACACAGTTTCTTATACCTTTTGCATTTCTACATATGTACGAAGAATGCTTGAATTGATATCGCTTTTACTGACTTTGTGTAACTTAGGTTTTTAAAAAAAATCCTTATTCTTTGTTGGCAGGAATGAAAGAAACCTTATTTCTAAGGAGGGGACAGGAGAAGAGACCTTTTAACACTTTTCAAGGCTGGTCATAAAAGCGAAATCTATTATGTGTAAGCAGTTCCACCTCTATTTTTGGCGCCCATCGTCGAATCAAGTGAGCCCAGAGCCGGCCGTTCATTGATTGGAATGTGACTGCTATCTGTCTGTAATACAGAAGGTTGTATATAAAGAAGACTATATAGTTCTATCACAGACTGGTGAAAGCAACAAGCAGTGACATAGGAACCACAATCGCAAAGAGCAAATCCTACACTGCAGACTGAGGCCAGGAATGAGCGAGTTAAGAGGCACAGGATGATGTTGCTGAGGCACAGGTGCCTGCTGTCCAAAGGCAGGTCCATTGTCATCTTCTGCAGCTCCTATAACTTCCGTTCAACCGTCAGTGCACACACCTATCCTTTCTGCTTCAGCGATAAGCTGTCGTCTGAGTACATGTTTCATCTCTCCTTCCACATTTTCATCCCCACTTTCTTCATCTGACTTATTTATTTAACTAACAAAGAACCCTTCCTGGGCATGTGGGTATGAAAAAGAGTCAGCTGAACACTTCCTTCTAGACTGTGCTCTCTATAGAAATGGCCGCCAGCAAACTTTACAAACTCTCCGTTTGCCACATCCAGTCCTTCTCCGCAATGATCTTGTACAACCAGGAAACGCAAATCTGTCTTTAATGAAATACGGAAATTCTCCTGCGTTACCACAAATTTATTAATCACTCAAAACGCTTTTAACGATCAACTCGAATGCGCATGGTCTCTGGTGTACAGTTTGTCAGAAAGTTTAGCAGCAAGTTCTAGGTTTTTTCTTGCATATCTTAATTATTCTTATCTTCTGCATTGATTCATGGATTTTTCTTCCTTCCTTCCTTCCTCCCTTCCTTCCTTTTTTCCTCCTTCCTTCTCCCCATTTTTTCTCCGGTTTGTTATATTAGACACGCTTATACTTCAAAACCTGCCTGCTTTTTAATACTTTTATATACCATATGGCGACCTCTCCATGAGCTTTTAGGTCCTTGTATCACTATTCATGTATTTGTTCTCTTGAAATAAAAATAAAATAAAAAACAAAACAAGGATCCCCAGAGCTCCTATTGTGTGTGTGTGTGCGTGTGTGTGAGAGAGACGGCTGGGAGTGGGATGGGGTTGAATATGACTGTGCGACTTTGGACCCTAAAGACGGGGAAATAGCAACAGAGGAAAAGAGAGAACAGTTAAATAGGAACACTTAAAATAGCATAATATAATTACTTAAAGCACCCGTAAGCCCGATCTTTCAGGCTTCCGATCACATTTGGTAAGCAGAAATATATCGCAGATTATTTCTTAGCATTGCCAGCTTATCGTTGTCTGTTCAGCTCTCTCATAAAACAATTAAACTTTAGAACACTATAGGGATCTTCGAACTTTTGCAACTGGTATAGGTGTTTTTTAAATAAAGCTGTACCAGAGTCGGAAGAAATGGACACTTTCTTCAGGCGATACCAACTGTTGATAAGTGGAGCTGTTGGGGCATTCATATCAGCAGCTGTCACAGTTACGACATGTATCTTCATAATGTACATAAAAGGTAATTTTCCCGTCTCTGCCCTACCGATTGGTACATAAATGTATAAGTCTCTCTCTGTCCGCGCCCGTCCCCTTTCAGATATTCCGACCTAAGAAATCTTTATTTCATGTAAGTATTGGAATAGCTCATCGCTATTTAAATTTTCTTTATTACTGTCATTTAAATATATATATATTCTAAGCTCCACCTTGTACTTATGTTTTTTGAGCTTTTGAAATGCGGTCGCACAGTCTTAATCAGCCCCATCTGTGACGAATCTAGTTCACGGGATAGTATCATCTGTCCTTCTATTGTCAATGCGAAGCTTCACGCGATCGGATTCTTCGCATGACGTCAAAATTATGGCGTCACGATTTGTTTATATGACGAAAATCCACGCGTGACGGCAACGTGTCTGTTCGCGAGTTAACGGAAAGGACTGGGATCAGACCATCGCACTTTCCAGCCGGACAGGTCGCGTTTCTGTACGCTGCGCTGTCAACCGTCACAACCGTCTCCCAACAGGAGCTGACCGCTGGAAGCTGCGCAGGCACGCAAGTCTTACATCACCGTGCGGCGAAAATAGTCGTCTGGATGACTGTTTTGCCAAATTCGCCTTTTCGTCTTTTCGCCTATTCCTTGTTCGCCTGTTCGCCTATTCCTGTTCCGCCAATTCTTCCATCGTCTTTCCGCCGTTGCCCCAATTCCTTCTTGATCAAGTTCTACGCCTCACCTTCCATTCGCCCATTCGTTCAACCCCCGCCACGTCATCATCTCCAACACCGCACGACCGTCATCACTGCATCTGTCATCGCATCCGAAACATCGACGGCAGCGCCATCAGCTCCAGCACACACGCGGACTGTTGCTGCCTGCGCGAGAGATAAGTCATGTGTTTTGTGCTGACGCAAGCGTTGTGAATCTGACATTTGTGATCAGTGCGAACATTTTCACAACATAACATTGTCACAGTACATTCAGAACATTCGCATCATCATCATCTTCTTCTTCATCATCGTCATTCTCATTAGTCACTCGTCATCCAGGTGCAGAACACCACAGAAAACGTTACACCATCCCACCCTAGCCCGTCACACACACACACACACACATACATCATCTCTATGGGTACATGTCACCTTTTGGGAGTTTACTTTCCCTTAACGCGTCGTCCTTGCTCGTTCCGCACGACCACCGTTAAGATGACGACATATGGGTAGGTGGAAACTATTATCACTGTATTACTGACAATTGTTATATTCTTATCACACAGCACACCGTGGCACGAGGCCCCGTCCACCTACAATCTCCCCGCAACGCAAGAATGAAAATTTTCTTTTATTGTCTACACGATCTAGCCCTAACATATCTAGCACGTTTTCATAGAAAAGTACAATGCCAGACTTTTACTCTGGGTTGCAGAAATACATTGATTAACTGTCATATACAGAGAGAAAGGTTTTTACACTTTTGAAGATAAATAAGTCATAGAAAATCATCAGTGTACAATGAGATTAAAGTGTTGACTTAATCAGTGATAACGGAGAACTTGTAAAAACAAAATTGTAAAGGCTGTAATTTACTTCGTTATTTAATCGAAACTAATACCTTTAAAATGTCCGATATTTATTCCTTTCATCAATGTAAAATTAAAAATACATGAGTATGACCATATTTTAACTTCTGCTTGATTTAACAACCTTTTACTTACGTCTCTGGTTTTATCCCCACATTTATGCTTACATTTGGTACATACGTTTAACTATATGCATGATTAAGCAAATGTTCGTGAGTGCGTGTGTGCGTGCAATCAGTACGTGGCTAGCTTCTTTTACGTTTGTGTGTTTGTGCGTGCGTGCGTGCGTGCGTGCGTGATGCACGACACTAAGTACAGACCAAAATTTTACAATGTGCCTTTGTGTTGTGAGTGGAGAGCGAATGAAAGAACTTCATTCATGACGTAGGAATATTTGTTGAATAAAACTAATTTGCATATCCTCTCTCTCTCTCTCTCTCTCTCTCTCTCTCTCTCTCTCTCTCGCAATGTTTGCGTGTGTAGGGGGTGGGGGTCCTGGGTGTTTCCGCTAGAATGTCGTTGTCAGAGAGTTTATTCATGCTCCTTTCTCCACAGCAACACCCGCAAACAGGTATTTGTGAGTTCGGGAGAAAAGTGATGCCCAGATATTCAGGCCTACCACCATCAAACCAACAATAGGAGCGGCCGTGGGATCCGCGAGCGCTGGGGATCCTTGTTTTGTTTTTTATTTTATTTTTATTTCAAGAGAACAAATACATGAATAGTGATACAAGGACCTAAAAGCTCAGGGAGAGGTCGCCATATGGTATATAAAAGTATTAAAAACCAGGCAGGTTTTGAAGTGTAAGCGTGTCTAATATAACAAACTTTAACAGGAGAAAAAAAGGGGGAGAAGGAAGGAGGTAAAAACGGAAGGAATGGAGGACGGAAGGAGGGAAGAGAAATCCATGAATCAATGCAGAAGATAAGAATAATTAAGATATGCAAGAAAAAAACCTAGAACTTACTACTAAACCTTTCTGACAAACTGTACACCACCTTTCTGACAAACTGTCATCAGAGACCATGCGCATGCGAGTAGTACTGTCGATCGTTAAAAGCGTTTTGAGTGATTAATAAACTTGTGGTAACGCAGGAAAATTTCCGTTTTTCGTTAAAGACAGATTTGCGTTTCCTGGTTGTACAAGATCATTGCGGAGAAGGACTGGATG
>SMGT01015657.1:74-27435 GCA_004794575.1 Lanistes nyassanus | reverse complement strand
GCGACATGACGCGTAACAGTCTTTCCTGGGGCACCTTCGTCACTCATAGGTATCTACCGATCGTGTCACACAAACGAGAAGGTTCGATCTCTGCTGCAACCTCTCTGCCCTCCCTTCTTCGTCTCTCTCAAACTTCTCTCGCTTTGTCGTATCACTCTCCCGTCGTGCTGACTAGCACTCAGTCTCCACGTGCGGTTACCGTCACTGGCTTTCGAGTCATCGTTCAGTTCTCACCAGTAATGCATTCTCTATCCTCGTGTCACTAGTCTATGACAGTGAGGTAGAAGAGAGAGAAATGCGAAAAAGTGAGTGAGTGAGTGAGTGAGTGAGTGAGTGAGTGAGTGAGTGAGTGAGTGAGTGAGTGAGTGAGTGAGTGAGTGAGTGCGAACTAGAAAAAGAATTAAGAAAGAAGGAACGAGAGGAAGAAAAGATGAATAATGGGATAGAAAGAGTACGGAAGGTAGGGGGGAGAGAGAGGCAAAGTGCTGTTCAAAGGGACAGATACGCTGACGGACAGCCGTTTAAGCCACCTTTCAGACGTTACAGGGGTGTTTGTGGGGTGGGGGGGGGGGGGTACAGAGTAGATTATGTTCCAGTTTTAAAAATCTATTCTGGAACCCGTATCTTTCTGTAACTGATAGCGTAAACTATTAATATCAATAGCAGAAGGCCAGCAGCTGGCCTGAAGAGAGATGCACGTCAAGGCGGCGAGTGCTCCGCGAGTGATTCATCCGCTGCAGTCAACTCGGTGTTTGATTAACCAATAAAAACGCGCATAAAACACACAAACAGGCGCACGCGCGTGCACGACACCCGCTCACCTGCTCACCTTTTCTTTTTTCATTACATTAAAAGAGCTTGTAAATTTGTTTTAGGGCAAGCAGACCCTGCGGCCGATTTTACGTGGCAAAGAAGACACGAATGTTTTGGACTTGCGCGGGTTGAGTGTTGTGTACCTGGTGTTTTGTGCGTACAAACGGTGCTTAACCCTTTCTTCCCGTTCATTGAATGCGTTCTGTGACGCATGTCACTGGACTATCATTGGCCGGTGCCGGGTCAGTGGCCTGGTGTTTCTCTGAATCTGAATTGACGTTATAGCCTTGACTCTTGTCCTAGGTTTTCGACATGATAACTTCTATCGATCTTTTACAGGCGTGGTACACGAGTAAGTAACGAGTGTTGACAGACATCGTACGATGGGGTATGGGGCTGCGGGAACAGCTATGGTAGATCGGAGTCTAAGGTGAATGTAATCAAGCACTTGGGATTATAAGGTACACCTTTTCGTGTAATCTACATGGTGTTAACTCAGGGGAGCTGGGTCTTGCGTCTTGCCGCCATTGGGGGTTGGGCTGAGGGTGTATAGCTTTGGTAACAGTAGCGAGTTAACGTAACATCTATGCAGTGCGTCAGTGGGTTGCAAGACCGATTATATCTGTTGCCCGCAAGTAAACATTGCCACACGATTCATTCCCCCTGTAAAATCTTATGCAGCGCTCCCAGCCCATACGACTTTCAACAGTGCTCCAGTGGGAGGGTAGGACTGGATATGATATCTGCGAGCCAGGCTTTGCGCATCAGAAATATACAGGCTGGTCTTATCTCTAAAAACTTCACGAGTTATCAGTCGTCCTTTCGGTGAACAACATAACCGTGTTTTAGGCATCTCGCGATTCCACGTTCTGGAGTCCGGTGACGTCACCGCAGCTGCCGTACTTGGTGTGCACGCGGTGTGACGGTGTCAGTCTCGCTTAACGTTGACGAGGAAAAGCTTGACAGCTGTCTGCCCTCCATCAACTTCGCCTCTGCTCTGTGGTGTCGTTTACGGGCCGGTCTTTGTGGTCGTTTCTTAGTCGAACGACTTTGTCGATGAACTAAATAGGAGAAAACCCCAAGTAAAGGCTTGACAGACTTACAGATGGTTAGAGGCTACATGTGAACTCCATCTTGGGATGTTTTTCTCAGCATTATCCTAATCCATTATCCATTATCCATTATCATAATCTCGAGAATGACAGTGGGAGTGAGTGATGTCTTCTTAAGAAAAGAGTACCTTTCATCGTCAAAAAGGATCAACTGATACGAGTTGTAAAGGTTCGTGTACTCAGGTAAACGTACACGCATGGGCGTACGCACGCATACACGTGCAATACAGACAGGCACACATATGTGCATCCATCCGTGCACAGGACCATACTACATGGACATATGACTACACAAATATATTCGTACATATACTTAAAGCTTAACTTACGCGTATTCTCAAATGCTTCCACAAAATCAAGCGAGCACACACGCACTTGTACAAGCACAACACAAGCACTACACGTACACACGGCCTCCGATCACGAGCGAGCGCGCACGCTCGTTACGACTAAGCGTTTCACCTCCGTGTTATGCGCCCCACAGACTTTTGCCACCTGAGGATAAACGAGTTGTACTAATTGTTTTGCCTGGTTGTGTTTCAGAGCAGCCGCGCAACAGGAGCGTGGAAGCCTTGCTGGAATGATTTACCTTTCCTCTTCTCAAAATAGTCAGCCGCGTGGGGGTAACTCTTGGGGGACGGCTGATGCCCAGGAAAGCAGAGGGAAGTTCAGCATCCTGGTCACATGACTGTATTCATACGTCGCCGTTTTTATCACGTAGCGCTGTCCCGTCGGCAGTGAGTCAGTGCGAATCAAAAGTCGCAGACCACCTGTAGTCTCTGAGTGACTCAACGTTTCGCCGCAAGAGGGGGGAAAAGATGGAACAAGAATTCTTTATGTAACGCACACCAGCCGCCAGAAGAAACCGATTCCTTATGTAACGTGCACCAATCGTGAATCCCTTCACCTCTAGCCCTTCAGATCACCGATTGTTTGCGAATTCCAGAAGCTTTCTTTTTGAAATCCTATCGCTGCTTGAAACAAATTTCAGCCGAGATGGCACTTCTCAGGAATGTGGTAGAATTCTCTTCTACCACACGCTATTCCCGACACCTACATGCGTTCGCAATGCTCGACCAAAAACTGCTGTACATCATCAATGAGTGAATGTTTAGCGCAAGTGCCTTTATTCTCTCTTCGTTCTATCATCTTACGTTGTTTTTCTACCAAGGTCGTCTGTTTGAAAACGTGGCCAAACGCCGAGCCATGGCAAGCTCTGTGAAAGGTCACAGGGATGCGTTCAGGTACACAAACTGTTTGTGGCAGCCCCAGATACTCCGAAAACCTTCGTGTGCTACAAAACAAACGTATTTATCCTGCAGTATTTCAGAAACTGGTGTTTGTTCTTCGGATCTGGCAAATACGTTGTTGCTGTTTATCGTGGAAGATTGTTTATAGCGTAACGCTGCTGTCCTTGAGGCGAGAGCGACGTGAAAGCGCTGGTAAATGTCTGTCTTGAAGTGCCTTTTATTCACCGAAAGCGATGTCTTCGACTGAAGAGCTCCTTTTTCAGCACTGTTTTTCTGCAATGGCCACTCGAGTCTGAACAAATCGTGTGACAGCCCCTGTGAGAGAGTTCCTTAAACAAAAACACAAAAAAAGAAAGAGAAAAAGACACAAATAAAAGACATGGGTACAGTAAGAGACTGAGCGACAGAAGAATTTCAGTCGGGTTTGTAGAAATAATTTAAAGGCGACTGCCACCCGTGTCACACGCAACAAATAAATTAAAAAAGTGAAAATGGCAACGGGAACAAGGCTGATGAAAGAGATCTCGGACCAGTTTCTGATCTGCAAGATCTGCATGGAGGTCTTCAAGGAACCCAAGACGCTGACGTGCCTCCACACGTTCTGCTGCGCGTGCTTGCAGCAGCAGTATGACGCCGAGTCCAACCGGCCCACACGGTACGTCATCTACTCCCGCTCGCTGACGTGCCCGCTTTGCCGGAAGAGGACCGAGCTGCCCACGGGAGGAGTGCGTCGGCTGCAGGACAACTTCCTGGTGTCCAACCTGACGGAAGTGCTGGCTAAGAGATGCGCGTCCAAGGTACCCCCCTGCGAGATCTGCCATACTGTCAGGCCTCGCTGCAACGATGCATGCGCACGCTGCCTGGACTGCTGCAAGCTGCTGTGCAAGACCTGCGTTGAGCTGCACCTCGCCACCAAGGTGACGCAGGAGCACAGCCTCATCGACGTCGAGGGGCAGAAGGACATCGAGTGCAAGGAGCACCCAGAGGAAACGGTGAGATTCTACTGCGAGAAGTGCGAGACGTGCATCTGCGTGGTGTGCGCGTTCCAGGAACACAAAGACCACGAGGTCTGCTCGTTCAGCGACGGGTTCACCAAGCACAAGGTCACATTCGAGAGTCTGCTTTCTCAAGGCAGAGAGCGGCTGAGCGGAGTGGAAAACCGGTTGAAACTGATTGAGAAATATGAGTCGATTTCGAAGGAGCTCAGGGAGCGCATCAGGGATTTGGCCATCAGCTACACGTCGCAGGTGCGCGCCAAAGAAAAAGAACTCTTGCGGCAAGTGGACGAGCTGTTCAGTGCCGAAATTTCGGACCTGATCGAGAACAAACCGCAGCTGCAGGAATGCTTCGACAGCCTGCAGAGCGCTTGCAGCCTGACGGAGATAGTGATGAAGGACAAAGGCGTGGAGATGTTGCTGCTCAAGAAAGAGATCCAGAGCAAGATGGACCAGTTGCTGGACAGCAACCTGCCGCCACTTCCGCCGGATCTGCAGCTGGACGTCAAGTTTATCCCTGGGGATGTCAAACTGGGCGAGATTTCTGTGCCGGGGGAAGACAAGTCGGCTTCTGCTGCAGACGTCAAAATATCCAACGGCATGTTTGTCTCGGAATTCAAATCGAGCAAAGACGCAGCACACTGCGAAGACTGCAAAGCAAGGAAAAGCATGGAGAACCGAGAAAAACAGAGGACAAAGTCCGTGCACACGCAGACGAAGCCTTCATCGGAGATGCAGATCCCCTGGAGTTCGAGCCTTTGTGCTGCCCCGCAGGTAAGCATGACGTCATCAGGGACGTCTGTGACGCAGAGCAGCGTGCAGCACAGCAGTGGCTTGGGCTCTTTGAGTGGCACAGCTACAGACAGACGACAGAGAAGCCATCTTGCAACAGATGCAACAGCAGCACGTGACACTCGTGCGCGGGGCTCCATGACGGACCGGCCTAATGTCCGGACGTTAAAGACGCAGACAGAGGAAAGTAGCCTCCGGGACGAGGCGTGGGGGGTGGCGGCATCTGCTGGCAGCACTTATCCCAATACTGGAGCCGCCATTGCCGCGGCCCTGCTCCACCACAATCAGCGACTTGGCGAGGACAGCAGAAGCAGCGGCCGCATCCCCGCCCTCGGCGTGCAGATCAAGGACACAAAGGAAGCGAAAGTCGCTACCGAGATCTCGCTGAACGTTCGAGCAAGCGCTGTGGAAGTCAAGGCCGTGTTAATTGAAGGCAGCAGAGGAACAGCTGCTGCCGAGAAGGCAGGAGATCTTGGGGGAGTGCGTGATGCAGCAGGAACCAAGCCAGATCTTCTCGCAGAAACTTTTGCTGCACCCACGTCCAGTCGCTGGATACGAAGTCGTAAGGTTCAAACTGAGGTGTCAGCGGCATGTGTGACAGAAAGCGGGCGGCGATTTGTGGAGGCGGATTTCATCCAAAGCTTGTTTCCTGAGACTTCTGCGCCAGTTCACATCGACCCCTTATCTTCTGTCACTCGCGCTCAGTTGTCAGGCATTCCCCCTCCATCTAGCTTGACATCAACACCCAGCAGCCAAGCGTTATCACCGTCTGCAGAGACACGCGACCAAGCAGTCATGACGTCATTCAAGGTCAAAGTCGCGGCCGAGACAAAAGACAAAGAAACCTCTCCGGAGAGCGTGCAGTCTCGTGCCGTGGCAGTCATGACGTGCCAAGACGTCAAGCACGTGGACGTACAGACCTGTCATGCCAAGCTGAAGGAGACAGCCTCTGGGACGGACTACGGGGGTCAGATGTCAAAGTGCACTTCCACGCCGTCCCTCAGCGCAGCAGATGCTGAGACTTCAATGCCGCCAGTCACCAGTGAGAGCAAAGTCACGTGGACAGAGGGCGTTGCCACGACGGAGCGCGCGACCAGCACGACGAACAGCTACGTCACGTCAGACGCGGCCACTTGCACCATGGCCGTGGCGACTGGCGACTTCGCAGTGCAGGTGCGGCCACCAGGGGTGCCGTGCAGCACCAACACCGCTCCACCCAAGCAGGCCCACCACCACTGCCAGACCACGCCCTGCGTGGCCAGTCGTGGAACGATGCCCGACCCCAAGCTTCTGAGCTCATCTGCCAACAGTCCCCTTCCTCCAGAAGTGGAGACTGTCCGTGCCACGACCCTTCCTCAATCCCCAGTTCTGGTCATCCCGACGTATGACAAGGCAACCGAGACTTGCAGCGTTGAGTGCACGTCTCAAGCAGTGGGCTCCGGCATGGTGATGCAGTCCTTTGGGCATGCCTCCACGGACACGCTGCACCTGCTGCAGCTAACCGACAAGGACACGAGCACTGCCGTCGTCAGGTGCGTGGACAGTTGGACGCTCACCCCCCAGCCCCAACTCATCAACACTGGCGTCACGCCGCCCCGCCCCGCAGTGCTGGACGTAGGCGTGGCCACCATGCCAATCACATTGATGGACCAAGCTACTTATACCGAGGTCACGACCTTCAGGGACACCTCTATAGAGACATCTCTGGTGGTGTGTGATAGTGAGACAGTCACCGAAAAAACCGTGCAGTGCGACGCTCAAACAGAAGCTGAAGTGAACATTGAAGACGCTGAAACTGCCATGGAAGAAATTATCTTCTCTGAAGCGTCATCCATGACAGACGAAGTAATGGTGACATCAATGTCAGCAGTTCAAAAGGAAATTCGTGACTGCGACACTCAGTGCGTAACCCCAGTCTTGCTCAGCAAGGAAGTGAACACTACTCGACACAGGAGGAAAAGCCGAGAGGTTCAAACAACGTACAGCTACATAGAATGCATTCTGTGCGAACACACAGAGAGACTGTCAGAGACCCAAAAGACTTTCACGGACACATCAACAGACCCCAGCCCTCCAGACGTGCATGACGTGGGGACTATGGCGCTGTCCTGTCTGGCCTCGCCGCCGGGCCTCGCGAACTCCAGCGTCCAGACGTCACAGGCTGCTCTTTACGACAAGGGCGTGGCCACGTCGTTCGATTGTGAGGACGAGAACACGCCCACCAGGCCTTTAACAGGGCTTGAGTACCAGGATGCAGCTACATCCACGGAATCCCTCCCTTACATCGGCCTCCTGAGCGAAATCGATGTGGACGAGCTGATCGTTATCCCGGAGGCTGCCTTCGAGCTCGTGTCGGATTCAGACTCGGATGCTGACCGCGTAGACATGGTCGATGACGAAACCTTGACGGAGACACTGGCCTACGTGGAAGTTGGCACGCAGACTCTGATGCCCCTGGGAGGCGGGCCCCTAGAACAGCTGTCAGTCCACCTTCGATCCGAGGACGACCTGTGGAAACACTTTGCCAGCATTGGCGTCAACACGGTGCCAAAAGTCACGTTCGAGAAGGAGACATCCACGCCCATACGTCATCTCTTCTCTAAGGGCACGATGACCTTCTACGTGTCCAAAATGGACAAGGCCACCAGTACGATCAGCCACGCCCGTGCTGTTGTCGCTGCTGAGAGCAAGCAAGCCAATGGGGGCAGTGGGGGAGGTAGTGGTAAAGCTACGCGGGAGGTAGCCAGCGTGCAGAAGGCACGTGCAGTGTATGACAAGAACACGATGACCTGCAGAGCAGAGCAGCGCGACGTAGCGGTGGAGACAGACTCCTCGCTACTGGATGGCAGGATCACGCAATGCATTTCAAAGCTGAGGAGCGTGTCCGAACGTCTGAACAGCCCCACCACTCGCAAAAACCCTGATGGGGACCTGTTCTTCGGCAAGTCCTTTCTTTCCAGCACGTCCCCCACTCTGCCGGGTTCCCCTCCTCCCATCCTCAGTGGTCCAGCACGCGTCTCGCCGCCTAAGGACAGAATCCCAGAGGACGAGAGGCAGAGGCAGTTTCGCAGTTTGCTGGCAGAGACAGATGCCGTTCTGAAAGGCAAAGATCTCTCGCCGGTTCGGAAAGTACAGCCGATCACCACATTGAAGCCACGGTCCCGCCTCAGGCCTGGGGAGGTGGATGAGTACGCAAGCAAGAGTCTTCCCAGACAGTCGTCACTGGACAGGCAAAACAGGGTCAAGATGGGTAGCAAAGCGACTTCCCCCAGCCGTCTACCTTTGCACAGGTACAACTCGGCACCTGAGAGGATAGCCGCCGCGCCTGCACAAACCCTGCTGCGGAAATCCGGGCAGAGCTCGCCCAGAACGTCGCCCAGCAAGATCCCGGTCAGCCAGAAAAACAAATCTCCGACACTCACGTCAGCCCCTTCTTCAGACTCGAGTCCCGAGTCGGACAGCTACTCGTCTTCATCCCAGAAGACGCCCAAAGCTCAGCAGAGGCCTTCCCTTCCATCCATTTCTGAAACCCGCACGCCTTCTTCTTGCTCAGACACTTCCACGGCATCGTTCATGTCCGCGGAGTCAGGGGACTCGTCCTTGAACCCTGACTCGGTCATGACGTCGCTTCACTCGCGGACATCGTCCAACGTAACGTCGGTGTCGGACACGCCTAGCGACGACACGCACAGGAAGTCTTCCGTGGAAACGGCGTCCACGGACTTTGGGGAAGCAGACGACACGTCGTCTGCGAGCTCCACGTCAACGTCTCAGAGAACTAAAGGGCAGCAGAAGCCAGAACCCCCACCGCAGGAGAGTCCAGCGAAGCAGAAAAAGGAAAAAGGGGGTGGACTGGGCTTCATGCAGAGGCTTTTGTCTGGAAAGAGGAAGAAAGATTCTGCCAGTTCCTCAGGGGCAGGTAAAAAGCAGGAAGCGGAAGTAGTGCAAAAACAGACCCAACAGCTTCTTCTTCTTCAGCAGCAGCAACAGCAACAGCAACAGCAACAACAACCCACCAACTGTCCTTCACCACTGTCAACGCCCTCATCGAGTAGAAAAAGCGGTATCAAAATTATTACCACGCCGGCGTCGCCTCCGCTGGCAAGACCCACCAGTCTAGGTGGCGCTGTAGCTGCGACATCATCTTCCTCGGCGAGCTTTGATGCCCCGCTCCCTTCTCTGCCTCCGCACCACTTCCCGCCTCTTCCTGACCCCACCAGTTCCCCACCCGCCCCGCGGAAACCGAGACCTTTCGTGTACGTCCGCCAACGCATCTTCTCTATACAGCAGGACAACGTGGAGGAGGTGCAGGAGAAGAGAGAGAAAGAGAAGGATGAGAAGGTGGACAATAAAGGAAAGGAAGAAAGTAGTTCAGGTAAGCCGGCGGAGAAAGATAGCGGGAAGGTCAAAGGTAAAAGCAAAGAGAAGGCAGCCGAAAAGGAAAAAAGTAAGGACAAAGAGAAAGGGAAGGGAGCAAAGAAATCGGAGAAAAGCAAATCCAAAGAGAAGAAGGACGACAGAAAATCCCGTGATCTCGATATCGACCAATGAAATGCTGGAGTGGTCCAAAAATAGAAGTTAGGTGGGGTTCGACAGTTTGTCGTCAGGGGAGTGGGAAAGAGAGTAAAAGAAAAAATGATGGACAAAATGAACGCATGAAAGTCAAATCCCAACTGTGCGATATTTTAATGTTAACTGAATTGTACGACTCTGCGCGAGTTGGTGCATGAACATCTGCATTGTTTTTTTAAGCATGATGTGAGCGATGAGCTAGGACAATCGTCTTATCAAATCATCAAGTATTGTAGCATCACCCCGCTGCATTTTTCGTTACTTTGGCTTTTCGAGACAGAAGGACATATTAGTCAGCATGGTGTGTGTAAATGCAATAGCACTTAGCACGAAATGACTACGTTTATAACTACTCTTTTGTGGTCTTTTGTGGTCTTCATGAAAGAAGAACGATCTTTTGTGGTCTTTTGTGGTCTTCGTGATAGAAGAGAGACTCTGGCTAGACTATCCTGTCTCTGTGGACATTTAGGAGACAGACTTGCAATTTCTGGATGTTTGTTAGACTTTTAGCTCTCTCTGTGAGAAACCAGACACTGACATTAAAATTTGCTTCAAGGTAATCAAAGCCATCGACATGATTCATCCACACGACGTGCATTTAGACAAGAAACTACCTCAGACAAATTGATCTGCTGAACATGTCTGCGTTAAAACCAAACTTTTTTAAAGATAAACGGCAAATATAGGAATCTCCGGTAATCTTTTGGGTCTCGTTTTACCAAACCCTTTTAGTTCGACACACTTTCCCCGTTTATACCGATGCATTTTAAGGTATTTTTCTGCTAATACCATCTTATTGCAGTATGAACTGCAGAAGAACACAAAAAGCACTGTACAGTTTCGAACTCTTAATTAAGATCCTGTACATTATATGTGAATGCTGTAGACAAGAACGCCAAATTTTCGCTTTATGTCTATGCATGGCATGAGCACAGCATGAATACCGAACTACATATATGCACAATTGGCTATAAGATTAATTATGCATTATGTGGCTGTTTGCTCTCTAAAAAATATCTGATCCCTGCTGGCATTTCTGGGAGATACAAGCGTTTTTTCTTGTATCAGAGATAGCCGACACAAGGGCAAGCAGCCAAGAACAGGGTTCCATGGCGCTAACAGTAAACAGCGAGTGGCGTCCCCTGCAAGCCTGTTCACTGTATCAGAACGCACTATTCTTAATAATAAGTGATATCAAGTAGATATATCTGCTACATTTCCCACTCATCTTGTAACAGATGGGCGCCTGTCAAAAATCTCAGTATTATTACATTCGTTGTTGAAACAGACTGAAACAAATCATCAGGCGTTATACAAGGGGTATGACATATTTATTTCTCGAGCGTGTTTTACAGAGAGATATTTCGCTGTAAACCACTTAAATGAATATATTTGTAAATGATTATTTAATATATTATTGAGGAATCTTGGGAGGGAGATCCAAAACCTTATTTATTTATAATGGAGTTCTGTATATCTAACTACGATATTTCTGAAAGAAGGTGGGAGGAACATTTGAAGCCACGGTTTATCGCGCGGGATACTTTTGTTTTGTTTACTATCTGTATAACGGAGTCTGGGAGAAGTGTTTGCGTCATCGCTTATCGCAGGTTCCTTTCCGCGCAAGGCAAGCGCTGGGCTCGATCTGAAACCATATTATCGCTGTTCTTTTTTCCTCGCTGGGTCAGCTAAGATCTCGTGGAATCGCGACGGGTTTGCGAGAGAGGGCTCTGCGACGATAGCTGCTTCATCGGTTCCAGCCATGCACGCAAGCTGGCTCGTATGCTGCGTTTTCGGCGCCTTGCCAGCTGTAGGTGTTAGCGCGCGCGCACGCATGCCTCGTGTATGGCACATACCAGGAGGCTGAGAAGGAAAGGTGCAAGGGATGTTGCTGTCACTGCGCACCGACTTCCCCGTCCCTCCTTAGTCTCCCTCCTTTCCCCTCGTCTTCCCACCTCTTAATCTGTTCACGAATAGATGGGTAGTCATGATAGTGTCACTGTATCGCGCAGGAGTACCGTGTCCCAACTGAACTCACTTAGCAGCCCCACCCCCAACCCACAGCACCACCATCGTCGTCCATTGGCTTCTATATCGTGTCCGCCTCAACTCATTTGAATCTTTAGCCCTCCACCCTTTTCCGCTTCTGTTTTCACAACATGATCAGTGGCAATCACACATACACGCACTCATGCGCGCGCCTACACAACCACCCCTCCAGAGAAAGAGAGATGCGCGTGCACACGAACGCGCGTGCGCCGCGAGGAGAGGGAAAGAAATCCGAAAATTGTCCTCATTCTGTACTGCCTGTGTATCGGAGTACGGCATGTCCTAAAACATACTTTACCTACGTTTGATAGTGCTGTTAGAAACCAGAGCAGGTGCTGATGTTGACATCTTCAAAAACGAGATAGGCTCGATCTAGAAAACGTTTTAGGAAGGATCCCCCCACCACACACACATACACAAAATGTATATAAAATGCCAGCTCTCTGCCATGAGAGGAGAGTATACAACATTTTAGGCAAACCATAAGTATATATTACAACTCTCTTCTCCAATATAAGTATGACTAGGTATCGGCAAAATGTTTCTAGCCGCTTCTGTCCACATTTGCTACAAGATTGCCGCCGGACAGAAACAGTCAGACTCTTTAAAGTGCCAGACAAATATCTAACACAAAAAGAAGACCCGATCTGTGTTTGATGTGAAACGGTGCTAGATCCCTGTTATTGAATTCGAACTCACAGCAGAAGGTGGGCTGCAGTACAGCATGAGCAGAGCTCACCAAACGAATATCTTTGGGAAATGGAAAACTATGGCAGATCGGAAATGGAAACCTTTCAAATGGAAAGAAACTGACTGTACGGGATATTTTCACTTAGCCTTCTCGGATTAATTATTTCATTGATTCTTTGTTTCTTTTTTTAGATACCGAGTGGCCCTCTAAATTTCGTTTCGTTGGCATAGAAGACTGGTCTGAGTCATGTTATTTCTCCCTAAAGTTCGTCGCCGAAACATCAAAGTAGGGAAGGGTGGGTGTCGTGCTAAGGGGTGAGGTGGGATTATGCGGCGACCCAAAACTGTGCCCCCGCCTCCCTGACTCATCAAGCAGCGGCACTGAGGACTGTTTGTCGGGTGTCTCGCGAGCTGAAATCTGATGAACAATCTCTGAGGGGCGGCGTGTATCTCCGCCCACATGGTATCTTCAGTAAACAGAGATCCTATTGTCAAAAGTACATTTGCTCCTGGCGTTCTTGGAGTTCCTGGGAGTTGGCTGCCTGGGTTTGCGGCTGTCCTCCCGTCTGAACTATCAAGGCTTAGAAGATTTTCTAACGTGCTCAGCATTAGCCCACGTGCCTTGTAGTGCTTATGACACTGTGTGCCTTGCGGTTTTTCTGTCTTCAACATTTTTTCGACTTCTCGTTTATTTTCGCCCGACGAAGACAGGTGCAACCGCACCTAAGCCTTAAACGCCACAAAACATTCGATACACAGTTGGTAACACTTGTACTAATTTCGTAATCTTGTCGGAAATATTCGTGGTAGATACGTGTAATATGAAATTTATTTTTAAAGATACGATTTTGTTGGTTAATTGAAACATTTAATTCGCCGTCAGAGAGAAACAACGTGAATTTCTTGAGGCATTTTGTCATTTTCAACCTCAGCGGAATATAATTCCTCATCGATCTAGAGCTGGGCGGTCTCTGACTCCAACAAACTGGCGTCAGTAGTCCCCTGTCGAGTCCTGTCAGATTCCTCGAAGGGAACAAGAGATTCCAATTGCAGCTACACTTTATAAGGTTAGGGGGACAGTACACATTCGGAACATGTCAGAGCAACCTTTTCTTTAAGCACACACGACTGTGGAGCTTTAGTGCCTCGACGGTTCGCCTGCTGGGAACACGGGTATCACTACCATCCGTTTTGAGTCGTATTCACAGACGACTGTCAAAGGCAGTCGTTATTAAATAATGGACTACATGTATCGGACCTTTAACCCAGTTTGCTTCTCTTTGTCCCGTGTGTTAAACTTCAATATACCAGGGTCTTAAATATCTCTCTCTCGCTCCTTCTCTCTCTGATCACATTTAACCGTTTGTCCTGTTTTTCCCCAAGTGATGAACATCAACATGGCATGGCCTCAAACTCATTTCTTCTCTCTGTTCAAAGTAATCAACCTAAATAATCCACGGGCTTAAAACTTCCTCATATCTACCCACAGTAATTAACCTCATCATGCCGTTATTATAGTCAACTTCGTGAACCTCACTCTACCAGGAACATAAAACTTCTTCCTTCTTAGTTAACGTAAACATCCAACAGCATTTATTCTTTCATTTAAATTATTTTTTGTCCATCACTATGTAATACATAATAAAGTAGCTGTAACACTCATTGTCGCTGTTTGTTCGCTTTAAAACCTATGGGCACATGACGGTGTAGCGTTCTTTGCAAACATGATGAACATCAGCACATGGCTGCAGCACTCTTTGGTGTTCATTGGCCACAAGGGTGGATCTCGGGTTCTGTGAAAATAATTCCTTCTTTGGCCTCACCTATCTATCCACACACCCATAACTCAAGGCCTCTCTAACCGGAAGGTCTATATCTTTCAGCTTCAAAGAAAACGCCGGAAGTTCCATCCGAATAGCATTTACCTATAAGCCCCGCAGTTGTCGGGAATCAAGTCTGGAGAGCAGGGGTGGGGGTGGAAAGGGGACTCGGTTTGAAGGAGCTATCTTCAGAAGGCGATACGCCCCTGGTTGTCTTGTCTGTTGCGCTGGCAACACAGCATATGGCAAAAACTCCCATTTCAAGCTTCCAGACAGATGGTGTCGAATTCCCTTTATGTCAGCGATGCGTGGAGAAGCATGGATTTATGTGATTGTCCATGGATAAAGGAATATGATTCATAAGTTTCCGTGGCCGTGGAAACAGAAGCGTGCATATATGACTAAACAAATAAACGAACTAACTAGCAAAAGAGCTAACGAACGAACGAACTTATTCGTATGAACAAACGAAGAAAGAAATAAGGACAGAAAGAAAAAGAAAGACGAAAAGTGTAAATATTTCTCAGTCTAACCTTGTTCTGTTCGCGTTGCCTCGTGATTATCACTGAAGTATTTATATATGCATGCATATTATTATGTTCTTTTATTTCACATTTTCTGTAACATAAAAAAAACTTTCCACTGATAAATAAAGATTTATACAGGGCTTAAAATTAACGATTTCCCGATCATCTGTGACAAATAATTTTGTTTCTCGGGCAAGTAAGATTTCTGATAACATGCCTGACTGGGTTAGTATTTTCACTTGGTTTCAAGATTTCAAAAGTAGATTGTGCTTCGGGGTTAATAAAAGTCACCTTTGGACACATAGACTTCATGGTAACTTACCCAAACAGAGCAGGTGGGAGGGAAGATGTTAAGCTCCAGCAGTAGAACATTAGGATGGTGTCTGGTTATTTTTGCTGTTCTATCTTTATGAAAGTTTGCAAAGGAACTCGCGACAAATAATAGCTAAGAAAACGTTGGAGAATCATAATCCTTTTCAGCTCCACGCACCATTTTCTTTTCTTCACAATGTGCCTCTGTGCGTGTTTATCCTGCATGTCATTTGGACTGACTGCATGATCTGTCAAGAACCTATCCGCTTGTCTCCTGCTGTGCACGCGCTTACTGTGACGTCATTTTGTACCCTCCACAGACACGGACTTCTTCAGTAGCGACATGGAAGACCCATGACCCCTGACCCATGATCCACGCACCTTCGCCTTGCGCCAAACAGCCCCACAGTGTGCACCTTGGGCTTTCCTGCAGAAGATGAAAAGAAACTAACAAGGCGCTTTGTTGCTGACGGCATTGCAATTCTCCTCCTTTTTTTTTTTTTTTTTTTTTTTGCCAAATCTGCGGAAAACTTTCGTCTGCTGTGTTATAACATTTAACTCATCTTTTGTCGCTGACAGGTGCGAAGACACACACACTTTCGTCATTTGAAATGGCTAAGCATGTTTCCTCTTTGCGTTGACGCGCGTCTGCCGGTGTTGGTTGTTCAGTCAGATTTTGTGTGCGGCCTTAGTTTCGCTGCTTTCTCATCGTCTCCCCCAACATTAAGGTGAGAATACAAGTTCAAGACACTGGCAGTCCCCCGTTTAACCCCTCTCCCCCACACAATATCTAAGAGGTCATAAGTCATTCCTGCATCCGATCTTTCTCCCACAGTTCCCATTCGCTTGTTTCTCATTCTTTTCCCTGATTGTCATTAGCGCATAGTGTATAAACTATTCACTGAAAACGTCCCTGTTTGTCATTAGTGCATAGTGTATAAACTATTCACTTAAAACGTCCCTGATTGTCATTAGTGCATAGTGTATAAACTATTCAATGAAAACGACCCTGATTGTCATTAGCGAAGAGTGTATAAACTATTCACTGAAAACGTCCCTGATTGTCATTAGCGAATAGTGTATAAACTATTCACTGAAAACGTCCCTGATTGTCATTAGTGCATAGTGTATAAACTATTCATTGAAAACGTCCCTGATTGTCATTAGCGAATAGTGTATAAACTATTCACGAAAACGTCCCTGATTGTCATTAGTATATAAACTATTCACTGAAAACGTCCCTGATTGTCATTAGCGAATAGTGTATAAACTATTCACTGAAAACGCCCCTGATTGTCATTAGTGCATAGTGTATAAACTATTCACTGAAAACGTCCCTGATTGTAAACTATGCACACTGTCAGTTGTAAACCCTGCACCTTGGGTGTAATGACCCGCGAGAGCAAAGCGAGGCAAGTGTGTGTGTGAGGATCTCACGTCTTTTTTCGTGTCGATTTTGCAGACTGCGTTATCGGCTAGACAGCGTTTACCAGACCAAGAATTTCTATCGTTTGTCTTTGATGAAAAGACGAGACGGACTTTGAAAATTTGCATCAGCGCGGCCCTGTGAGAATGGAAATGAGCAGAGTGTATTCGAGTGCTCATGCTGTATATCACAGCAGTGGCGAAATTAGATAGTGACAGACGTCATTACCGCTGAACAACAACGAAGTTTTTACACAGCAGATATATCAATTACATTTAACGAGGCCCAAATGAAAAAGTATCCTTTCAGAATTGTGACACTAGACTTTCGTATTCAAAGCAATACAAAGTAAACACCTTTTGATAAAATGTGTAGTTTACTTTACTATACAACGAATGTGTCCATTAGACACATGTTTTTTCAACGTAACCAGTTCTTTCAGCAAGTTATGTGCACGGTGATGTGTGAATAGTTTACAATTATATTTATTATTTGCACCTCACGTTCACAACATATGTATGTGTGAGCACATTAAATTATTGCACGAGAGAGTTTATATTGAATTAGTAACGGCAACAGGCAACAATGCAAGTGCCAAAATATGTACAGCATTTGAGATCTTTCTTTTTTTTCAACAGTTCACTTTGGAAACTAACGTTTTGCAAATAGTGAAAGATTGTAAAACTGCAGTGGGCGTTTTCCGTTAAATATTGGTATTCTTAACTGTAGTCTGACATAGATTAGTCTGAAGAGGCAAGCTTTTTATGCCAGTTACGCTTTGTTGCTGCTGAGATATCGTTGTAAATAACTAATATAAGAAGTTCAAACGGTAGTACCATCTTCGGAGGTACAGCCACACACTTTCCGAGGTATTAGATGAAAGGTGTGACACGATTAATCTTATTTATTCAGAATAAACAATTTTTTCAGAAAAGAGTATTTCGAGTTGTGTCTGTGTCAAACCAACAGTAATACCGCCATTCAAATAAGGTTTTCTGAAGTTGCACGGACGAAATGTCTCAAATATGTGTTTCGTCCTCCATTGCAAACATCCGGAATGTTCCGGAAAAGTTGGACATGGGCACACAAATGTGAACTCTAGTCACCTTGCATAAATAAAAGTTTGTTAACAACCTTCTGATCAGAGAATTAAAAGAATGTCAGTTACTTGACGGCTGACGGAATATGTTTCTTGTTGCATGCTGTCGTGTGCAGCTTTCTTTTATAGCTAATTTTCGTGTACGCGTGTGTGAGCGCTGGAGTGCCTGTACTGAAAACAAGTTTGATTGATACCCAATAGGAAAGAGTTTATTGGGAAGTGTACACAGATATATGCAAGACCAAATTTACAATCATCTAGGTATTTCTCCAGGTTTTGTCAACCAAAGATTTATTGACAAAGTGTCTTTAAACGTTAAAACTCCTTACAGTAAACCCGTAGTGGGTGCTTTATAATAAATACATTGCAGTAATCCATTAGGCCTGTGATAAAAACGAATTTGTCATTTTGGTCGTTCTGGAAGATTTAATGCTACGTGTCCGTTTGTGAGGTCCAAAAACTGCCGCCGTTGTGATTTCCTTTCCTGAGATTAGTTGCTATTAAAAGTCGACAGTTTTTCGGTCTGTTTTTGTCTTCTGTAGACCAGGCGTCTTTCTAGGAGGCCCGCATACAAAATAACTGAGCACAGACTGAGCACCGCCATTATGACCAAACTCCATCTGTAGCAATGCAGCCCGTAACAGTCTGTCTGGCCAGGAACGGCAATTTCCGAATCGTAAATGGCACCAAACGTCTTCTGGAGGGCAAGCCCGAAGATTGCGTTCCCGAGCATCATCCAGCCCCAGTTCCGGCCGAAATACTTGACCCCGAAGTATTCCGATGTCATGGTCGGGGTCAGACACCAGGTGGCGCCGTTAGGTATTCCTACGCCCAGCGTGGCGATCATGAGCATGGCGAAGTTGTCGGCCTTGAAGATGCTGACAGCGAGGACGACGGTCTGCACGCTCATGGCCACCAGGCTGACGCTCGGGCGGGGCACGCGCTGCACGATGACGTCAGAGACGACGCCGAAGCAGAGCTTGGCTAGCGTGCCGACCACGAAGGTCAGGGTCGTGAAGAGGGTGCTGTACTCCTCCAGATGGCTGGACTTGAGGAAGGTGGCGATGTTGGCCTGAAACATCAGCTGCATGCTGGCGCAGGAAATGTACGACCAGGTAAGGAAGTGGAAGTCGAAATTCCCCAGCAGTCTCAGGCCCGTCAGCTCCTCCGTGCTGACGTCGGGGTTGCTAGGGTGATGCTCGGATGATGACGTGGCGTCTGTATCGCCCTCCATGTGGCTCACCAGGCTGGCATCAGGGCTGCGCACAAATCAGTACGGAGATCACCGCGCGAAGCCCGCAAATATCTCGCGCAATTGGCGATTTTCGAGATATACGCGCACTTCCTTTGTGTGATCGCACAATTTCGAGCAACGACAGAATAATACGAAAGTATCAGACAAAACTGATAAATTACTCGCGTCTGTCTGTCTTTCTGTCTGTCTGTCTGTCTGTCTGTCTGTCTGTCTGTCTACGCCTCACTTTGTCTCAGTATCGTGTTTCAGATTCATCCTTGTCTTATGATACAGAACTCGAGAAACCGACTCAGCTCGCCGTTGTATCAGTCTTACAACCAGCGACACAGACGTCCACGCTGAAACATTACAGTCTACGGCGGCAACTGTTGTGACGTCTGCTAAAGGTGACGTACCTGTAACGAAAGATCTCAGCGTTCTCTCTCACACACACACACACACCTGCTGAGGTCTGTGGCAGTCTGCCGCGGGTAGCTCCCCATGAACGCCACCCCCAGCGCGTTGACTACGAGGAAGCAAATGGCGGACACGAGGTAGAACCCGCGAAGGTCCTGGTTCCACTCGTCCTTGTCGTGGCCGTTGATGAAGAACGAGCCGTAGACGAAAGCCATCACCGCTGCCCCCACGCTGAAGCAGGCATCCAGCAAGCCGATGACCTTGCCGCGGTGCTTGCCGCTGAAGTTGCTGATGTTGACGCTTAGAGCAGACATGTAGGCAAAGACCGAGCCGATCCCTGGAAATGACGTCATCAAACGAGCTTCGGGTCACGTGGATTCCCTGCCTTGTCAATCAGATTTCCAACCGCTCTAGACAACCAGTTAGGGAGGACAAGCTAGAGGTTTATCTGCGGTTCTGCCGAGGACGGCACTCCCTTGTTTAGTTTCGTATCTGACGCTGATGCTCTTCAGTCCGCACAAAGACACAGGCCCGCACGCACGCACGCACGCACGCACGCACACGCACACACACACACACAAACACTTACTCTGCCGACAACTGCAACAGGTGTTGTGGGGAGAAGGGAGGGCTGATTGCGGTATTCCGTTTGAATTTATGCCTCTTTCACACACACACACTTTCTACCACATTTTAAATTTATTTCATAAGTTAAGCGACAGTCGAGTATCTTATCAGAGGTGGGGTGGTGTCTGACAAGACAAATATAAGAAGATAAACATATCTATAAATGGCTTCCAGCAGTAGTCCCCATTATAAATAAAAGCTAGAGCTGATATTTTTTTTCAAAATAAGATTTCCAGAAACACTGTTGAAGGACTCATAACGAATCATTTGCACAAACGGAAATTTAAAAAAAAACTGTAAGAATTCAGTTTTACCAACCGTTTTACGATTTCTAACTACAGATGTGTAGTAGCCAAAACGGCCCCCAACGAGTCATGTCGACAAAGACTTACCGACCACGAAGTAATAAAAGTATTGGAGCCACGCGCCTCTCGGTGTGCTGTAAAAGTCCTTTGCCAACGTTGTGGAATACATCATGAAACAGGCGAAAGTTGTAACAACCAGCGCCACCAGGGACGTCACACGACCCCCAAAGCGCTCGCAGACGTAGCCAGCGGGAAAGCCCAGAGATATTCCGAAGTTGCCCATGGCCATAATTACTTCCACTGGCACGAAATAAATGGAGTGAAATGATGTAGCCTTACTTGGATGGGGATGCTATGTTTTGAATTTTATATGTTCGTTTTCTTATTTCTTATCTTTTCTCAGTAAAGCGCACTGTGCTATCCGGAGGAACTGCGGTATAGAAATACGTTTAAACAAATACTAATAACATAAAGTATAACGAAATAAGCGTCTTAGAAAAATATCAAAGAAAAATTCACAAAATGACTATTCTTATGAAAGATTATTGCTTCTAGTGTAAGTATGACCCAAGGGTAGCCAATTCGTTAACTTAAACACAAACACAAAACGCATTATGTTTGCGCAAAAACAATTAATACTATATATCACAAGAGGTAAACAAAACCTCACTTTCAGACTGCGTGTAGTTGAAGGTTTTCTTGATGGCGTTGGAGTAGGCGTTGATGGCGTAGAGGGTGCCAGACATGGCCATCGCCAGGCAACCCGCCACCAGCGCCAGCACGCATAGAACTGTGTGGTGTTTGGACATGGCAAAGGCTTTCCGTGCGTCGGCTAGCCTGAAACCAGAGAAAATCTGGAGGTTCTAGTGATCACTTTGGATGCTAGGGGCGCCCTCCCGCGACCCGTTCCTTCCTAAGTGCAGCACCCAGGGACGTTCCGCGACGACCCACTTGTCCTGAGCTCAGATCTGGCATTTCCTGTGCGTATGGAACACCTTTGTGTGTGCCACGTTTGACAGCGCCGGCCGTTGGCCGTGACATAGTCATAGCTGCTGACTCGACAGACTGGACGAGAGAGAGAGAGAGAGAGAGAGACTAACTGCTACACTCAGTAGGAAGACATATAAACCCAGACAAGACCATTTCAGTTGCAAAAATCCGCATAGACAAGAGCAGTATGTTTCAGTATTTTCTACAATAGTCGTTAGGTGTTTTTATGAAATTATCTGATATACAAGGGCACACTTATCTAATGTCGACAATTTTGACTTTTACCTTTCACTTCTAGCTCCCTTCGAATGTAATTAAGAGAACATGGCCCGATCACTTTGAGAGCCCTGAGCTTTTTTACAGCCAAAGATCAGTGCATTTCTCTGATGCGGTTCAAAGTTCGTCTTTATGAGTAACACAAAGCCGTGCCCGATAAAAAGCCTCGCGGATAAAGTAACTGATAAGACGTATTATCGATTTGTATTGGTTGCACTCTAGTAATGTCATTTTCAAAGCAATTCGCATTAACGCCGAAGGGAGAAAATTTTAAAAACTATGGCCGAAGACTGAGGTCCTCACAACTGTCAGTCACGTATAGAAAACCATGCACTGAAAACAGCTTTTGAAAGCACAGAGACTGCTGATCATACCTTGAAATAGTTGTTCCACGCTGAACCAGCTGTTCAAAATATAGACTTCTTTCTGTATGTAGTCACCAATAAAGTGAGCTGAACATGGACATGGCCTGCAGAGCAGAGAGTGATGAGAGAGTACAGAGCTCTTCTGTGCGGGAAATCCCATTTCGTAACCCATGAAATAGGGTTGAGTTGTCTGAGTGCATGCACCCTTCAGGTCATAAGAGCGGTCCATGAGGCCCGTTCGCACTGTGTTTTAAGTGTCTTAAGTGGATCTTTACGTATGGACAGGCGAAGCGAATGACTGTGTAACCCAGCTCTCGAACTTAGAGGATTTTAAACGTGTCTTTTTATAACCAAAATGTGAACTAGCGTGCGTGGAACCAGCAGAGTTGAATTTGTAATTGGAAACGAGGGTTGCCGCACAGGGGAAAGTCACTCGCCGCGAGGGGTGACCAAGGTTCAGAATAAGTCACTGGGCGCGAGAGGTGGCCAAGGTTCAGAATGCTTCCGGGAAGCAAATGTTGAGGGATTTCGAAAGGTTAACTGTAGCGAATTGTACAAATTCCGTTAGGCATTGTTCTCACCGGATGCATGTTGACAGGATTTTGTCGGTGGGGTAAGGATAGGGTGGCGATGGAAGAGCAGTGCTCAGGCTATACCAGCTGCTATGGCTGGGATGTGTCAGTAAGGCATGAGCAGCACCTGGCAGAGTGGGAGGACGTGTGTGTGGGAGGGTAGATCACGTGAGCCAGAGAAGAACATTGGAGGGAGACACACTCGAGATGGCAGTGATATGTTGGCATAAATCAAAAGAACGCACTGCTGTCTATAGGCTACCAGGTGAAGCAGTCACCAGAGAGAGTATAGAGAAAAAAAGAGGTCCAGTTAGCCACTATACGATTTTGTTAAAGTCATTAGTTGTATTGTTAAGCCGGCCACCACCTGCAATGGTGGAGAGAAGAGCAGAGTTTGGGACGTGTTCCCCTTCTATTCAATCGTCAGTACAGCAGTGGAAGGAAGTGTGCGTGGTGAGAGTGAGGCGATAGTGAAACATCAAATTTTGAAGCACACAGTAACAGCCTTGAATTGGCTTAAGAAACCAATAATGTTGGTCGCTTTCTCAGATCAGCCTGGCGTTAATAATATGTCATGGGAAAGATTTACAACCCGGATGTTGTCCTGAACAATCCAGAGTTGCAAAGCCGTTTTGTTGTGAAGTGTGGAATTAACAGCACCAAATCGTGAACACACACACACACACACACAAGACGAGGTGAGAAGAGAATAAAGATCTGCTCTTAATATTAAAGCAAGCAGGAGATACAGTAACGGTAGCAATGCGACGCGAAAATCTAACATACGCACGCACATAGACACACACAAAGAAACATGAACACAAAGAAGCGCACGCACACACATACGTGTTCATGTACATACACGGGTGCAGTCGTGTGCGGGCGCACAGACGTACAGAAGCATTGAAAGAGAGAAGCCGGTTGGAGGGGGCGTGAGGAATATTTTATTAACGGAAGATACAGAGTTAACTCCCTCGAATAGCTGCATGTGTGAATTCAGCATAACGGTCACATAATCACACATGGAAAACACCAAACGTGGCTGCCAATCCAACCTTTTACTTTCCCACGTATATGCACATCTCGTTTATTTCAGTTCTCGTTGTTATAAAAGTACGGCTTTTGTTATCACTACTGTTAAACATTTAATATATGGGTAATTTATTCGTAATTGCCAGCATGTTGTCATCGCTCATCATTGGCAAACATCTAAAAGTCAGCAAGAACAAAATTAATAATTCCGGTTATTTCCCCCTGACACAACTTCACGACAATAAAAAAAAGAGAGATTAAAAACAGAAAGACAGGAATGTACGGGGGAGGAGGGAGGAAGATCGAGATGAGAAAAGAGCTTGATAGTTCTGGACGAGAAAGACAAGAGACTTCAGTAATCAGCCCAGGACTGTCTGGCGCTGAAGAGATGATGACCAACCAACTATTTTTGCTGGAAAGGTCGGAAGGCGTATCCGTCGTGAAGGTGAGCTGGTTCAGCTGGTATTCACTGTGACCAGAGTGACTTGGAGAATCGTGGAGGTGGATGCTGGAAATAGGCATCTCTTCTCTCTCTCACCTACGCACACAAATAATTTGCGCGAGCGGGTCACAGAAAGTACAGTCTATCAGCATGCAGTATAAAAGTTTTTAAAGAGCAACCATTTTCAATGAAATAAGTCTACTATCAACTGTTTACAGAGAATGGAAATCGATTGGAACTATTATTGCTTGGCAAGTTTATGACTGCATCGCTTCTAAACACTTAACACACGCGTCGCTTTTGCACCACTTGGTCTCTGCTCCTAACACCTGCGCAAAGATGTGCGCATATGCGTAAATCGAATCTCGTCCTGTTCGTGGCCTACAGTGTGAAAGATTCCTTTCTAATGTCTAAATTTTCCTTGAGTGACCCACTTACGTTCGCCCGACGAAAAAAAGCGGTGCACAGTTGCACACCAAGACGAAACACAGTATCTTTCCCATTCAGAATTTGTGAGAGATAGGCCTTCCTGTGATTTTTCCTCTCGCCAAAAACACGCCAGCACAGATATTCGCACCAGGATACAAAGGTTAAAGTCGTGGTATCTTCAGCAGTGACGGGGACACGTTTTCGTCTAGTTTACGTACGTTGTCAAAGCAACAACCAGTAGTACAGCTAGTGGTGTATACTAACTACACACGCATCCACGTATGTCACTGATGTCATCATTACAATCCTTTTCTGTACCCTGACTAAAATGCTTGTATTCCATTTAAGGTTTGTATGAAGCACTAAAAAATGTTTTGTATAGTATAGAACAAACTTGACACGTCGGCAACCCCGTGAAACATTTAGTTTGGCAAGATTGGTGCAATACTTCAGCACTTGGCTTCAAAGCATTGTGAAACGCAGAGATAGTGAGGTTCAGATCTCTCCAGTACAGGCGATTTCCTTTGTTAAGTGGCGATCCCCTCTCAAGGACAGAGGGGTGGGGGGAGGAGGCAGCGTTTAAAACCTTAAAACCTTTGGCATTAATACCAAAAAATGAAAAAAGATGTGTATGCATTCCATAAACGTCACCTACTGACCTCTACCGGGAACACCTGTTGGCATTTGGCACGACACAGCATTGAAGCTCTCCCTTTCGGCAGGGAGTCATCTGTCGGTGGTCACGTAGGTAGGAATGCGTTTCAGCACTGATAACTGAAAGTACAAGTGCCCATTCCCTTTGCAACGACAATCCTGCCGCACACGATGCGACTTTATCGAATAAAGGTACCTACAGGTAAAGAATCGATCCAGTTGTCCGCAAGAAAGATTTCGTTTCGATCGAGATATTCTGTCTCTGAAAATAACCAGTCAACGAAACTGTTGAAAAGAAATTTGTATCAGTACTGAAGGTATTAACCCGTTTGGAAGAAACTGAATCGAGTCCCCTACCCACTCATCCTATAGATGATTGTTCTATAGCTCAGTACGAAGTTTTCGTGCGACTTTGTCGAACTATGTGACGCAGACATAAGTGTCACTTTATCTCAGCGTCGGGAGGCCCAGGAAAGGGGAAGGGGTGGCGGAAAATATGAAGTGTTTATGGCGAACGTCACAGGCTGGACACGGCAAGAGCCCGATAACGTGCCTCCTTCCCGTTTCCCTTCACCACTCCACACGAAGGTCAGGCTTAGCTTCCTTGTAGCAGGCATTTATAACTGGCTGCCAGCTTCAGTGTATCAGATATAGGCTGATAATCACTCGTGGCTGGAGCTTGCGAACCCCGTCAAGTATGTCAGGTGCGAAAATCCTGTTCGCGTAAGCGCCTATGCGCGTTTATGTGAGTGGTTAGCGGTGTGTGGGGGGGGGGAGGGAGGGAGAGCTACAGACCGTCATATACCAGCTATAATCTATGCCTATATACAGCACCTTTTCCATCCTCACCGCAAGCACGCACCACATATACATTAAATGTCAATATTCAAACTATTCAACTTCTATTTTTACTAATTATTTTGTGCATGTGCGACAGGTTGTTTTCAATGCGTCATGCAGGTTGAAAAGAGATGATGTGTAACAGCTGTTTTGTGTCGCCGAACTGTACGGTCATTCGCAGACCTTTCAGGGCCCCTAGCCCCGTATTTGATTTAGGTCAATTATTCAAGCAATGCCAATTGCATTCGACTTTTCCATAATCTTCTCTTACCCAAAAGCCAAACCCAATCTTAAACCCCATCCATAAATCCTAAACCCTAGAAATCAAACAGGAATAATCATTTAAACATTGCACAAAGATTCTATTCTCCATATCCAAAACAATTGCTTCTACTGTGTACTAGAAACCCGCATAATGCTTATGGATCATTTGAAATAATAACCCCAACAAGGTACTGGCAGCGCTAGACACACCCGTATGCTGACGTATGCAACCAAGGGAGCCTACCGTACCCAAACACGTAGCAAAGAGAGAGTCGAAAGTAAGGAACATGGCAGATCTTCAAAAATTTCTGCCATCCCTTTCTTTTAAACGACCCTAGTCTTCACACGGCTAACCCCCGGTGTACCACGTGTGCATACAGCGAATCCCTATTTTATA
Organism: Lanistes nyassanus; assembly: GCA_004794575.1. Lineage (NCBI taxonomy): Eukaryota > Metazoa > Mollusca > Gastropoda > Architaenioglossa > Ampullariidae > Lanistes > Lanistes nyassanus. The sequence goes on along the minus strand of SMGT01015657.1, from coordinate 1,134 downwards.
TCGTCAGCTCGCACACTAAGCGTATGCGGGCGACTGGGATCCAAGACAAATAAATCATTTCGCTTTAAAAAAGTTGACCTTTCGTTTATTTTTTTAAAAAGAACTCTGAGCTGCGGTCAGGGAGCAGGTGAAGGAACGATCATAAACAAAAGTGATAAAAAGAGTTCTGCAAGGACAAATCCCTTGAACACAACAACGTTGCTCTAATGACAATAAGTGGACTTGTTATCTCCATAATTTTAAGCTGTCAGCAAGGAGGGGGGGGTGTATTTGTTGCAGTCGCAAACTATGTGCATATCAGGACTTGTACGTGTTGCTTAGACAAAGTTTAAAAGCTGCCACACGTGGGACTGCTGGCGCAACACGGGCCTCAGTCCCACCCAGTCACATTATACTGACACCGGGCCAACCAGTCCTAGTACTGTTCCCTATAGTGCCAGGCGTCTGGCAGGGCAGCTACTAGATTGCTAATTTTTAAGTCATAGGCATGACTCGGCGGGGATGCGAACCACCGACCTCCCGCCTCGGAAGCGGACGCCTTAACCACTACACCACCGAGGTGGTCAGTTGTCAGCAGGAGGCAGCACGATCCTGGGCCGGCTTGCAAGAGGGTTCTTCTGTTCGTACGTAAAGCTGCACGTACAATACACAGGGCAAACTTGCCTTACGACCACTTTTATGTATGGAAGACCACCTACGAACGATCATGGAAGTCAGCCTTGGCCTGTTCACATCGCCGAAAATAAGGTTCGCGCGTTTGGATGACTTGTTCCTCTCCAAATGACGCACGTTTTTGCTGTCCTCCCTCTCGTTTAGGTCAAGGCTGAGTTGTTTGTGTGTTTGTATCGTCTCCATCCGTAAAGACGCACGTAAAATTCACAGGCTACACGGGCCGCATGACCAGCACTCATGCAACCCAACTCTAGGGAGCGCGCGCATGTATTGGCATGCGAGCGTACAGCCAGGCGAATCGCTTTTCGTCTACACAAGACTTTCCTGTTTGTTCGTGTGTTTGTCTTTCGATTCCGTACACAAGATTTTTGATGGGGGGGGGGGGGGG
>SMGT01015656.1:8345-31028 GCA_004794575.1 Lanistes nyassanus | reverse complement strand
AGGTATACAGACCTACTTATCATTTACTCCATGGCTGGAAAACACAAGTTTATGTTTTACTTTTCCAATTTTGAAAAATAAACCCACTCTGCAGATAAACTGATTGTTCACAAAGGTTAAGAACCAAAACCTGTATTAGTCAAATAGTGGCATATTTTAAATTTTGTCTTTTTGCTTGTATTTTTAAGCTCTTTATATTCAAGTGAATATGACTTCTTTTTAGTTTGTGTATGTAAGACAGCTTGTACTAACGTATTACAACATAATTTGCTATTTGTTTGCGGTAGGGAAAATTAGCTATAGGGTTGGGAAAAGGTTGGGAATTTTTTGAAGATAAGTAAGTGGGAACCCTGATTACAGTACATTTCCAGCTCACTTTAAAAGGATATTGATGAGCTCAAGCTGTGCACCTCTCCTTGAATTAAACTGAGTTGGGCTGCATGAGCATTCTTCAATCATTTATCTATGGGTGAATGCGCATGTAAAATCATAGGGCAAATGCCCCTTATGTGTACTGTAATGACTGGAAGGGCAGATGTGCATGTTTCGTGGTCTAGACAGGATGATATACTTCAGTTTGGTGAGATCTGCAGCCTCAGACTTTCTCTCTCAGGTGTGGACAAACACTGTCTTCAGCAGTGTGTTCAGTGGATGACTCCTTTCGCGACTGTACTGCAAGATGCAGCACCGCAGTCACTACCATCCTTTCCCGACGTGAAGCTGAGTGACGCTCATCGTATTCAATGTCACACCATCAAGTTGAAAATGCTGGTTAGTTCTCTATAGACAGCTGGCAAGACTGATTTAGAAGGACAATCTAAATCTTTTCTAGCACTAAACAAATTCAGTTTGTTTTTGGGTTTTTGTTTTTTTTTGCTCCACTCCTTGTGATGGAATGCTGGTTGATAGTGCTGGACATGCAGAAAATTACATGAACTTTTCCAGTCATTTAACATGGGTCCGCTTTCTATTTTCTCTCTCCTTTCTTCCCTTCTCTCTTGTTTCTTCAGTTTCTCTCCCTCTCATTCTCTTTATTACATCATTCTCCGTGACCCCAGTTACATGTTACATCCCATGGTGACCTCGTTTTCCTGTGGATGCTGTTTGATGTGAACAGAGTGAGAACACTTGGGACACGCTGCACATAATTCTAGCCTGCCTGCGCCTATTTAAGATCTGGTTTCTGTTTGCCAGGGAGAACTAACAGTCAGGAAACTTTAGAAACAGATATCCTGTAGCAGAAATTCAGTTTAAAATTTCCCTAAAATGTTGGAAACTTTGCTTATAGTGACAAAATAGTTAGCATTAAGTTTGATGTTGCAATATACCTTCTGCCTGTTTTTCTTCCTCTTTTTTTAACGGTTTGGGGAGGGCTCCATCCTTTGGACATCTCTTTAGGTGGTTAACCTTTTTTTTTTTTGATAAGCCACATTAACATTTTTGATTGCAGGACAGAGCTTTCGCAATCAGAGAAAACAGAAGAGCTGGTTGCTCAGCAATATCCCTGACACCTCCAGCCAGTGACAAGAAACATGCACATGCTGAAGACACAGATGACGAGCAAAGGTGATGGCATTACAGACTCACTCAGCCAGGTAACAAGCCAAAATGTTGGCATAACTAATTCGCTGAGGCAGTGACATGAAGATGCACCTGCAGAAGACAAGGTAACAACTCAGGTTGATGGCTTTATCCCCCTGGCATTCAAACTGAAAGCCTTGATTTCTTTTTGACACATTGACCTCATAGATGATCATACCGTTATAAAAACAGATGTGCTGTGTTACACACATTTACCATTCTTGTGCACAGCAAGTCGAATTGAAAAATGTATACAGGAACAAAACAATGAATCCATGGGCAAATTGTAGAACAGTACTCATGGCCACTTAAAGTTTGGAGGTTTATAGTGATTATGGATGTGTGGGAATTGGTGTACTGCAGGAATGGGTTTTTTTTTTAAATTAAAGGCAGGGCATGTTCTGCAGCTGTGGGCAAGGGATGGACCTGAATGGGTGAATAAGTCATTGTAATGGTTTTTTTTTAATATGAACTTTTAGACCACAGGACGTGTTTGCTCAAATTAGTACAGTTATAAGCTGGCATTAGATGGATACACGATGTTTCTGTCGTTTGTTTTTTTTTTTTTTAAGTGGTGACTATTTGTTCTCTTGCTGTGAATTTCAAGCTACTGTAGAGTTTTGCCTTATGATCTGTCACAGGATTTGAAATCTTCATTTCATGGATAGAGTGATAATAACTAGTGTATATTGCAAAGTGCCTTCCTTGTGTTATCTCTAAAGGGAATATGCAGATCACCATGATTCTTATTGCAAATTAATAATGATAATGCAGCAAAATTTTTTTGTAAATCTTTCAATGTGAGCTGTGCATTATTTATGCAAGAGGCTAAACACTTGAGTTTATGGGTATCTAGATCTCAACGTCGTATATAAAGCTCCACAACAGATACAGATGTTACCATTGTTCCTGCAGTCACTGGAACTTGATTGTAAGAAAATGAATTCTGATCATCCTTTTAACTTATTGTTTATATACACTTTCATTCGGGTGCTTTCATTGTAAAGACTTGCATTGTGTGCTGGATACAACTGAGCAATATTGTGTGAAAGTGATGAACAGTGGGTAAGCAGACTAGCAAAAGAATGGGTTGAGATTTTTTGTATGTAAGTTTATGCAACAGGTGGTTGAGTTATGTGTCGAGGTTCACTACTGTGTGTTATTATTTGTACATAACAGTATTTTTTGCCCATGACCAGGAAAGTGTAAAATTTGATTTCTTACATCTTGTAACATAGGATTGGAACTTAGAATTTTTTCCATGGTGCTGGTTAAAATTGTCTTTTTGATGTCAGTAATTCGTATGAATGATGGATCACCCTTATTTAACTATAGGGCAATTAGTAAATCGATGGTGTGTATGAACTGCTATGATAGGTAAAGCTTCTTGTTTGATGTTAATGATCTTCATATTCCTGTTCTGTCTTTCACATTTCCTTCCCCTTCCCCGACTTTTCCATTTGTGTGACTTTGCCCGCTACAACTGGTTTTGTGGTCAGTAACTAGTTATTTATGCCTGGGTTTTGATTTTTTCTTCCCACCCCCCTCCCCACACTCAAAAGACCTAGGTCACTGCCATTTAAATGTTTTATTTTGCCTCAACATGCTGACGGAAAAACCTAGTCGTAAATGCATCTTTGTTGCAATCTGTGTTCATGCCACAAAAGACCTGCGGCATCTAGTCTGTTTTGTTCATAGTGAAAACCCTGCCATTTATTTTAAAGACCCTGTGGTAATTCGTTTAAACTGTACAGACTCCCCCAAAAGTTTTTTTTTACTCCTAATAGGGCAGGTTTGTGCTAAAAAGTGTTCATGCTGTAAAATTTTCATTTTGGTGCTTTTTGTGTTTTGTTCACCTGCCATTTTTCTGTGTTTGTATTAGAGGAATAATCAGATTCTTTTCTTGTTGGCAATGTGGTTATCTGACCCTTTGTTCCCGTCTCAGAACACTGTTCAACTGTCTACAAATTACATGGTTTTGTTAGGTAAATATTAACCTCAGGCTGCTGAAGATTGCATTGGATAAGCTACACTTTCCTTATAGAGGCCCGAAACATCAGAATAGTAAAGCATAATTTTACTTAGAATAGAGATGAGAATTAAACAGTGAAGAAAAAAATGTTCTGATGTCACATATCCTTTCAGGTTAATTTTAAGGCTCTTTAGGTCCCGTGTTGCAAGCGGCAGTATTTTTAGTTGCAGTAATTATCGCTTGGTGTCGCTTTGACTTGCTAAAGCTGTATTGATCCAATCCTGTTGTTACTTGGGGTTTGTGTATCGTGGCCATTAGGGACATCAAAAGCACCGTGCTGGTGACACCATGATCGTGGATCTCATTCTCAGGATAAAACCCTTTTGTGTGTGCTCATATGACCTGATGTGGTTTCCACTCATGACAGCGTAGTTGAAAATATATGAATTATTTTAGCCTTTTTTAAATGATCAAGTACAAGTATATGATGTAATAAGCTTTTTATCGTGTTTAACCTTATGAAATCTGTGTGGGATGTTTCGTTTTTGATGTGGACAGTTATTCCACAGTGGGATATCGGATATGATAAATTTGATGTAGGGCAAACTTGTAATTTTTTTTTCCTATCCTGTCCATGCCCATACAATAAATTTGTTTCCCTGTTCTGGTGTAGAAGGTGACAAGCCAGGATACAGCTTGCTTGAACATTCCTGTATTTCAAGATTCGAGAGTTTAAAGTGTTTCTTTCATTCAGCTTACTTTTTGAGAATTCTCTTTACTTCGTATAGTGCTCTTGCACATGTGCATGCACTGTGAACTTTATCTGGACCAAACAAAGCTCCAATTTGCTGACACATGAAGTCTATGCTGTCGTGACATTAGTGAGCTTTGATGAGCATGTCAGAAGTCCTTGCTGCTTACATGTAGAAGAATGGGCATATTTTCTGCTTGTTAAATCTTTTACATGCTTTTTGCTGCGATCCAGGCACCTGTGTTCCTTGTTCTCTTGTCTCACATTACTTGTAAAGCTAGATCCATGAATGAGTTAAATGAAACAAGCGTCATTGATTCTGTTTTTAGCGCCAATCCCCTCCCCCTTACCCCAAAGACTTTGTCATGCTTGTGTGCACTCAGCTTTATATTCATCTGTTTGAAGCAACTAACATGCAATCTCCTTAATTATACAAAACCACCATGATATCAACGATACCAGAAAGAATTGTACGTGTAAATATATTTTAGAGAATTATCCAGTTTGATGTGTGGGTTTTTTTTTTTTTATTTATTTGTGCAAATTTCCATTGAAAACAAGGTTAACCTGACCATTTGTAACTATTCCAACAGTAAATGAGCAAGGTGAATGATTTATCCGATGGCTGAGAGAGAGACAGAGGTCAGTGTGCAATTCAATTTTTTAAAGCATAGGGTTTTTCATGTGGATACGTGCATATTTATTGCCCATTGTATTACGCAATATGTTAACATGCCTGTCGTGCATTCTGTGCGTGTGTTGGGGTAAGGAATGGATGCACATGCAGGTCTCCCGGTATGAATTTTTTCAAGTGGGATGCATTTACACCAACATTTTCATTTTTAAAAGGTAGAAATATGTCGACATCCAAGAACTGTGTTGATAATTTCTTAAAACTTCAAGCAGCATAATGTATAGAGTGTTTTTGTTTCAAGAAAAACTTGGGTTTAGCGAAACTGCACAATATTAGTCATCTCTGTTAATCTTGGGTTAAATGTAAAATCAGACTGTGTGGTAGAGGAAGTGAATGACAGGGTACATCCCTCACCTGTGAAAGTCCAACCACCAGCATCTGTACCAAGAACTTACACAGATGTAAGACAACAAACCTTTTTTTAGTGTGGACTATATTGTGTTCTTACAAAGTTTTGGGGAAAAAAGAAAAATGCCAAAAAGTATTTTTAAAAACTGCTAGATTTGATGTGATGGTTGGCATTATGATAACCTATGCAAATTACATATCCAACCATGGGTATGATATTAATAAATTGCATGCATTTCATGCAGGTATTGCAGGTGCTTTGTAAGCTCGTTATTGCATTGAGTACATTAATGTTGATTTTGTACAGGAGCGATACCTTTGAAATAACGGATCAGTGTTTGCACGCTATCCAGTGAAGAGTGCATTGGTCTAGAGGTTTGGTAATCTAACCACGAATACACAGTTTTGTAATGGTGGGAGTGCATTCAGGCCGTTAGATGTGTGCATATAAAGTTTGGGGAAACCACATCATATGAGCAAACGCTTGTCATTTATTGTGCGTGCACTTTATTTAAATGAGCCATTTGCAAAGCCCCAGGCTTAGTATACATTTTGTTGCATCCAGTGTTGGAGACCATTGCATTGGGAGCTGTAGTGAGTGTGAATGTTCGCGCCTGTTTTTATGTCTTGTGTTGATATATGCGAATGATGGAAAGATGGCAAGATTTGCATAGAACAATATCAAAAGCAATAATTTAAACTGTACATTGCAAGGTGCACACCATTACGTGTTCAGATATGTTGCTTTATTTAATGGCCATTTTCTGTTGCAAGACTGGTATTTCATACTATGCACAGTCTTTCATATGTCACAATTTTTTTAGTACATTATGCCTCGGTCTGTCGATCAGGCTACTTGCTGATCCAGTGGTGCCTTAACATACCAAATTGTATTCATCACTATGATGGGTGCTTCTAAGAGTTGATATTTAGTAAACTTTTGTTTATGTTCGAAACTCATGGAAATATAATATGAAATCTATGTCTGCTGCTAAACATGAGGGGGTTTTTTAATGTTTTTTTGGAGTGAACATGTTTTCTTGTGAAAAAATTTAAATCTAAATGAAATTGTTATCCACCATTCATCTGGCAGTACTTGCAGGTAAATGTAGCTTAAGGAAAGCAAAATCAGTTTTGGTAAAAAAAATAAGTTTGGTTTTATTACATTAACATAGCTGTTTCAATTTTTGTAAAAAGGTCTTCAGATGACCAAAGGCTGGCTTTTGTTGCTCTACCATGAAATAGGGTATACACCAGTTCCTACACGGCTTTAAACAAGAATTTCATATGCAGCGCATTTTTCATTCAGCATGAAGGTTGCAGGTTCTGTTATTGCTGCAGTCGTTTTGTAGTGTATGCCTATTTTGAGCCACATAGTCCTGTGTACTGATATCACAGGCGATTTCTTTCTGAATTTCTCTAGCTGCAAGTTGTGTATATCGGAAATAAGAAGTATTGCTGCAGAGACTTCTCTTTTAAACCAGTAGCTACCAGTCTGTATAGTCTTAATTTTTCTCTTGATTCTCTCTACCCATTCCCACTCACACAAAGAAAAAAATCGAAACAGTAAACAAAACAACTTTTGTAAATTTATTAGTCATGCAGTGCAATGTGATTGTATAAAAGCCAAAGTATGGTTGGGTGAATATCACATCTTGTTAAGACTTAGCCAAATACAGTATACAACATAAACATTTGGTCTTGCGCTTCAACACAGAATTCATGCTAACAGGTATCTAAAGTAATCTATGAAAATCAGAAGCTACCGTGGGAAAACTGCTCAGTCAGATGCAGAATGCATATACAGTATTTGGTATTTGTGCAGTATAATGGGTCCTTGTTCAAGTGACTAATGCAATTAAACAAGAAACCTGGCTGTTATTTCTAAAGTCGGCTTTGCAGCTTATGAGAAATATACACAAACCTTGGGGGAGGGGGCTTGTATTTCTAGATGACTGGCAAATTGTGTGAAGTATAGACAGTGTGCATGTGTATTATCAACTTGCTTTTTGTTAATATGGCAAAACCTCATTGCTTAACTGTGATCTTTACCTGTAGAGAAAACACTTACCATTTCAACATCTTTGTCTTTGTAACCATGTTGTAATCCAATCTGACTGGTTTTATGCAGCTTGTACACCGGGGACCAAGGTGTGAACCATTTGAATAACATGTTAACTTCGCAAGTCTCCACAAAACCACCATAATATACATCACAGATAATGGAAATACACTGTTATCCAAAATTACAGGTATCCAGAATGACTTTAATAAAGAAAAACATGTATTGGCTGGGTTTTGTAATTTTCTCCCTGAGCGAAAGAAAGTAGAAAGCAATGGATGGCTGGACTTTCATTCAAGCTGTGTCTTAAACATGCACTTTCGCACTGGTTACATTGTTTACACAGTTACCAGTCATCATGCATTCAGTAAAACATATTAAGATAAGTTTTAAGATAAAGCGTTCATTTTATTTACTTAATCGGACACCAATAAAACATTTTTAAAACATTTGATCTTGAGCTGCATGCATGCACCCGAGACCATGACCTGGTGGCATGGGTCTGCTTGACATTGTGTGATCTGAGGAAATCTGGAAGCTGATGGATTTTTCTTTATACATGCACGCAGTTGATATTTGTGCTTTTGTTCTTAGGCTGTGAGTGATCACTTACTGAAGCCCATAGCCTTATCCTGGAAAAGAAAGTCAAAAGTATGAGTCGGTGCATTTAATGTCTGTGTATTCAGTCTGGGTTTTATTATAACATTTTGCGGTCTGTCAATGATTTTGTTCATGGCTAATAAGAAACTGATAAAGCAATTTCATGAAAAATGCCTTAATCATCGTGATTTGGTTGGTGGTGGGGGGGGGGGGGTATCAGAAATAGGAATACTTTATCCTTTTAATCATAATCTGATTTTCTGTGCAGGAAGGTTTGATTTTTTTTGTGGGTGGGGGACTATATTACATTTAGACTACACAATTTCCCTTGGAGTGGAAAATAACTTAAGATGACAGAAATTCTATGGTTGTCATGCAAGAACTTACCAACATGTCCAAGCTGACCATATGGCGCTGCACAAGATGCACCTCTGCATGGTCTGAGGAACTGGCAGGACTGTGGGTCAGAGGAACTGCTTCTTGGAGGACGTCAGCAAAGACAGCCATCCAACTCAGGCACTTGGGAAGTTGATGCCGATCTACACCTGTTGGGAACCAAACGCCAGAATTACCCTCCAAAATCAGTTTAACAGACTTGTTCATACATAGACATGTATAATTGTTATATATGTTTGTGTCCATACAACTGGAGTTTCGTTTGTGTTATCTCGCAAACCTGTGTAGGTCCAGCTCCCCTACCCCAGTATAATGTCAAATCTTGAGCATCCAGAATATTTTAAAGATTATTTTTAGCATCTTTTCGACATAATGATATGTCTCTTTGAAAAAAATAGCGGCTGATCTGGTAAGCGTAGTTCATGGTGTCGACAAGGGCTAAAGACACATGAATGTTTTGGGAATATTGACCTGAAATGGTTATGGAACCGTCTAGTGACCAATATGTAAAGTCTGCGCACACAAAAAATAAATAAACCAGTCGTGAAGAAATCTTAAGTGCGCGTGCCTGTCAGTGGCAGACATGACGCTTACAGGGTATAATGACGTCAAGAATGCCCTCGATATCGGACAGAGCGTGGTACACAGCGCACGCGGCCACCACGCTGTACTTGAACTCCAGACTCCTCACGTCCAGGATGCACAATTCCAACAGCTGAAAATCCAAGCCGTCAGTATAAGTCGGTCACTCGCCAGCAAATGTACAGAATCAACTGACACACAGTAACACGAAATGACGTGTTTATTCCGTAGGCTCGAGCCTATAACTGATTAGAATATACGCGAGCCCACGCGGTGTACTCACACAACACAAGACATAAGCATTACACGAATGTAGACACTGACATCACCTTTCAAACGGCCTGGGTGAAGCAGTGGTGGTGGGGGAAACAATCAAAGCATAGCACTTGAGGAAGGGATGAAATTTGGACACCACCACCCCCTACACACACTCCGAAAAAAAAGACATGGAAGATCCATGAACTTACCTGTACGCTATCATACATATCTACACGCCTTACAATACAAGGATACACCATTCCGTGTTCCCAGTGATTTTTGTTCTTACAACTTTCTTCCCTTTTCTTGAATCTTCTCTCTTCTTTCAACAGGTGGACGTTTTCATTTCTGTTTTCTATGTTTAAATTATGTCACTATTTTACTTTGTATGGCTTAAGGAGTTCCTGAAATCTTATAGGCTTACCCGGCTAGCCTGTAGGAAGGTGTTTTTGGAGTAGCGAGGATAGGTCATATCATACTGGCTGACGGTCAGCCACTTCTTCTGGGACTGATGAATGTCGATAAGTTGAAGGTAAAAGGTCAGCCAAGCGATCACAGTGACAGGCATAACGTTCCAGTTGAGTGTCTGGACAGCCAGAAAACATCTAGACTGCGTCATTCCCAGTCCTGCCCGGGTAGGTTTGCACGATATAATACACTTCCAGACATCTGAACAAAATCCTTTCGCGATCCCGACATTCGCACCACTGTTCTATGTACATTTACATATAAATGTGCAAGTTAAATGGTCGAAGCCACGTGTCAATGTAAAACAAACGAGTTTGCCATTTGTTTTTATGTGTCTCTAACACGTGAACAAAACTTGTTATGTCAACTTTCTTCGCAAGCTTCTTTAAAGTTTTGCCTACACGCTCGCCGTCAGACAATACATGCGTATTACGGTAATATAGTAAGCATACTGTGTCGTTACTGACCTTTAACACGATCACTTCGCACTGAATTATCTCCTCCTCAGTGCATGCCCCTTCTGTTAGCTCTGCATACTCCCGTGCAAGGGGAGACGTCTTTTCCTGCACAACAAATTACACGAAAGTCTCAGAAGCCTATTATTATATGATTATAATTATAGGTATGTTCACGGTGCACATTATTATAATACACAGTGCACCATGCACATACCTAACGGGCGTAGAATGCTTCTGACATGCCAACAATAATACGATTACAAATTATAGTTCTGATTCTTATGCCTGAAGTAGTCGACAGCAATCTATAGGATATTTCATATGCTGCACAAAGATGCCCCCCTCCCCCTATAAAACAAAATTGTGCGTGCATGCGTATGCGCGCCCCTGTACTGAAGATCGTGCAGATGCTGAAATCAGTCTGATCCATGCCCGTACCTCAGCTTTGGCTGCAATGAATAAAGCCGTTGTGCCCACCAGCTGCAGCCTGTTGAGAGCGATGTTTGCGTAGTTCAATAGGAATCGATCAAAGAGGTCCGTGGCAAGAAAAAATGTCTCCTTGGCGAATTGGTTCACCTCGCACACCTGTGTGACGAATACAACAGAAATAACCATCCCAATGAAACGTTTTCAAGCATCCTTCTACTTTTAGTTGTACCACTACGCCCCTTTCTCATCCAATCGAACAGACGCTCAAACTAGGTGTGTGCGCGTCCCAAACTTTATTTGTTGAACATAAACCGTTGCAGGTGGTGGCCGGCTTCTCATGCAACCTGTTCCATAGTCTAGTGGCTATTATTGGACCTCTTCTCTCTCACTACTGTCTACCTTATTAGTGACACAGACGGAAGCCTGGCCTTCTACTATTCTCTAACTTTTCCTGGCTTGTGGCAGTGGCTTCTTCCAGAGTAAAGCTCCGTTGTACAGCTGCAGCGGAGGCGCGCGTAGAAGATAGCCCTGTGGCTCATCCTCCACTGTGTCCCTCCGTCTTCTGCCTGCTAACTCCTTCCTTGGGTCTTCGTGGTCAAAACTTTCTAAGTCCCATGGTCAAACAACCATAGCCCTGAGGGCTGGGCGTAAGCCCGAGCAAGCTTCTTCCGTCTGTATCCTTCTCTCTCTTGATCTGATCTCCTCTTCCAGTCTGAATTCCTCCCTCCTCTCTCAAGTCCCCCTTTTTATTTTTCCCTACTCCAGCGCCCTCTACATCACCTGATCTATCCTCCCCACGTGCCTCTCTCCCTGTAAACAGCATCACGTGGATGTTCACTCATGAACTGTTGACAGACAGCCAGAGCAATATTTAGGTTTCTCGAGTTCCCAAGTTCACCTCCCGGTCACTTCTGGCATAATATTGCTCGGCTTGTCATCAAGGTGTCACCTGCTGTCCCTGACTCTTGGACCAGCATGGAGGTTAGTCAACCTCCCCCTTCCCCAGTAGGTATTGTTCTCTGGGAGAGCACGAAATTTATTTCCTTGAACTAAGCGAACTACCCACCGGTTTAAACTGAGTGAACAAGGCTAGTTTTACAGGCCAGGTCTCAATTTCGTTACATAGTTAAGGAAAACTACTGATGCAGAATGCTGCTATACACTTTCTTTCTTTCTTTCTTTCTTTCTTTCTTTCTTTCTTTCTTTCTTTCTTTCTTTCTTTCTTTCTGTCTGTCTTGATAAGATCTAATATGTCACATGTCACTCCTAGGTTATCACCTGTCACTCCTAGGCAAGCCTGTTGGCTCCTCCCTCTCTGACAGGCTAATAGCTCCGCCCAGAACTGGTTCGAACTAGAATAAGTTGGTTCCTGTAAATGCAGTGCGAGAAGGGCAGGGTACTTAAGCATTGGACATCAGAGATTAGGAAGGAGACGAGAGCACAGGACATGGAGAGAGAGTTAATGTAGGAGGACCACAAGAAGCCGACACGTGTAGACCCACGGACCTCTACCCCTCGCCATCTTAGCCAGGACGTAAGAGCAGCAGCTAGCAATCACGCTGAGTACCCTGGAAGTATTCCGCCAACACGCCAACGAACCGACGTGTAAGTGACTGTTGACTGTGCCTTATAAGTTAGGACTGCTCTTGCCATACACTTATCTTAGAGTCTGGGACTCGGGTTAATATAAGATAGATGGTTTGATCCTGCCCGAGACAGGAGACGTCACAAGCTAGAGGTCGGGCGTATGCCAAAAGAGGAGATATAGAGTGTAGTGCTGGTCGTGGAAAGGTCGTTGCTTCATTGTTGGTCGTTGATTAGCTTTGGAAGTGTGTATTGCAGAATTAGTTGTTCCGTAGTGACGAGAGTAGGAGCTCTGTTGTAGATCACTTACTGTATTTGTGTACTGAGCGGGATCATAGGCCCTTTTGCAGTTTGATTTCCCCTCTGGAGTTTGATTATCTTCTTTGTCTGATACCTCCTGGTATGACGTAATCAGGCAGCGTCTTACCCTAGACACGAGCACGGTGATTCCCTGTAAATAATCTGTAGATATATTTGATCTTGTCGAGCCAGTTAGTGTTTGAAATATATGTTGAATAACGGTTCGCTGCAGCTGTGTCTTTTACGAGGGTGGGGGCTCTTGAGCTAGTAGTGTTTCGCCTGTGTGAGACTGAGCGGACGTGTCAGAGTATGAGAATCTTTTCCCTCGGTAGATTTCTCTAGTTATTTGCAATATTTCATAGCGTCGTCACCCTTTGGTGTAGAAACCATTGACCTGAGGCAGTAAAAGTTTTGGTGACGATTGCTCAATTAAATTTACATTTACGAGATCACCATAAAAGTTTGTTCAGTAATTCTGAGAAGTCGAGTCCAGTAGTTAAGGTACGGCCGGTCACGTCACATAATAGAGGTACAAATAGGACAGCAAAGAGAAAACTTATTTTGCTAAAGCGATCATAAGCTTTTTCCTACAGGGCACTCCCCTTTTAATCGTTGTGTAGAGAATTAATTGCAATACTTTGGCTACGTACCCCCATCAACCATTCTAAGACGATGGCTCTGTCACGTGGTCTGAGCGCTGAATGGTACTCTAGCAGGGAACTACTATGTTGATACCTGGCCTCTTTCTTGGACATAACAGTCCACAGGTTTACAGGGTCGGACCATTCCAGAGCAGGTGGCGTTTGTCGTCGCACGAAGAACCCAGACGCACTGCTCGCTCCAGCCTCTACCTGCGCCTAGAGGTGTAAGTACAGCTATTAGCACGATGGTTTTAATTAACACATTCTTTAGAGTTTCTGTTCTACAACGCGTTTCACATTACGGAAAGTTAAAGAAATTTGATGCAGGAGATTTCGTCAAACGCACAAACACTTGAGCTCACTGTCAACGCCATAAAGACGATCGTGCACCGTTATCAGGTAGACCGTCTTTCGGATTTATTTATAGATATACACGCGCTCACCCACGCACGCATCCATACGCAGAAGCATATATGCATGCGCGTGCACAGCAACACGCCATCATATTGAAAGTTGCACAGACACTAATTGACGCTGACGAATGAACACACACACACACACATCCTCTATACACATACATACACGCCCACATGCCGAAGAACCGGTGTAGTGAAGGCAACGTATAATCTCAACCCACCTGTTTAGGTGAACTGTCACTACTGGTGCTAGGCTGTGTTGATCGACTACTGACGGGTGCTATTGCTCCACAGGTTTCAGGCGCAGGTGCTCTACTGGAGCTACTCGCAGGGGGCACTCTACACCTGTCTGGTACTGGTGCTGTACTGAAGCTGTGGACTGGTGCTGTACTGAAGCTGTGAATTGGTGCTGTATTGAAGCTGTGGACTGGTGCTGTACTAAAGCTATGGACTGGTGCTGTACTAAAGATATGGACTGGTGCTGTATTGAAGCTGTGGAGTGGTTCTGTACTAAAGCTATGGACTGGTGCTGTACTAAAGATATGGACTGGTGCTATACTGAAGCTGTGGACTGGTGCTGTACTAAAGCTATGGACTGGTGCTGTATTGAAGCTATGGACTGGTGCTGTGGTGGAACTGCATGGAGCCATCGGTTCTCCGCTAGTGTCAGACTCTGGAGCCTGCTGTCTAGAGCGCCTTGCGGGACGCCGACGTCTTGTGGCAGTCTGCATCCAGTCCGTACAGGGAAAAGGAGGGACAGTGACGCAGCGACATTGACCTTGTGACCGGTAACTGGTCACACCCTGTATCTATAGAAACATAGATCGATTAACCAACCAACCAACCAACCAACCAACCAACCAACCAACCAACCAACCAACCAACCAACCAAGCAAGCAAGCAAGCAAGCAAGCAAGCAAGCAAGTATACCAGCCTCGTTCACTATGCTGTCACCGTTGGAGTCCAGATCTCCTCTGACATCTGAGTCTTCCATGGGAAGAACAGGACGTGTCCTGGCGAAGGTCGCAGGGTGAGTACCGGGGACACACGTTGCAGAGCTGGTGCCAAGTGTAGGGCGTGCTGTTGGGCTGAAGCCAGAACGTGTCCTGGTGCCAAGGCAATGGCATGTGCTGGTGCCACAGTCAGGGAGTGTCCTGGTAGAAGGGACAGGTAACATCCTGGTGCCAAGGCGAGGGCGTGTCGTGGTCCCACGAGGAGGGCGTGTTGTGGAGCTAAGGTCAGGGAGCGTGCAAGTATAAAACTCCGTGCATGTCCTTTCCGCAGGGACTTGAATTATATTGGCGAAGGTCGCAGAGCAGCAGAGTTCACAGGTGGGGTTATTGCAGAAGACACGTGCTGGTAGGTCCGTAACGAAAGAGGGACAGTCTTCGACGGTTCCAGGAGCAGTAAGTGCAGGCGCTACGTTGACGCCAGGCTCTGGGTTTTTCCTGGCACCACCCCCACGAGACCGCTGCCCACGTTGCCCACGTTGCCCACGCTGCCGAGATCTTTGCCTCTTGGCTGCAGGTGGACGTTCGGTTCCAGCTGACTGACCAGAAGATGCCATGTTCGCGGCTATTTCAAGGAGTAAGTAAGTTAAGTCTGAAACACAGGATCCGAAACACTGTCACGGAAGAAAGAGCTAATGACCTCTAGATCCCCGTTAGCTATTCATACCTCATAATCAAGCATTCAGCTACCTTCGTTGGTATGCTGTAATCGGTACACTTGATGACCCGCGGGGGCCTAGTTAGACATTAGACACAGTGAGTACTCGATTACATAAATCTTAATGAGTGTCAGACTTGAGTCTCAGTTGGAAGATTGTAGTTCAGAATCTGTAGCACTGCGCTGTTTATTTCATCTTGTTCTTTTCCTTTTAATCTCTGCAATGTAATCAACTTTGCCCTGTATGCTGTCACTTACCGAAGTGCGTACTGCTGTGCATCGAGTTTTGTTTATCCTTTGAAGTTTCATTACTTTTCCTTAAATTCATATAACAATGGAAATGTCAATCGTGAATGCTAAAGTTTCGGCATTTAACGCTACGTCTGGCGTCTTTTCAAGATCACGAGTAATAAATTCAAATCGCTTTGAGTATTTTCAAACCCCCATAATATAAACAAATCACGTCAAGTTTCCAAAAACATAAGCGAGATTTATACCTCAAATACAGTACAATAACAACATAGTGTAACCCGGGTAAACATCAGTCAGAGGAAGCAGCAATAAAAAATGAGGCTTTTATGATTTAAAGAATAAAAGTGACACTTACGTTTCTAAGAAGTTCTTCCTTTGTTTTATCAACTACAACACGCACGAAACAAACTGCAGAAGGGTTGTCACACCAGATGCCGTGTGTAGCTGTAAAATGCGAAAGGGAATCTAGAAAAATCAGTGACAATACATGATGTATGTACTTGTTCTCCGCGCTCTCACCCTCATGAAAGCCTCCCTCCCTTCTCTCCCCCCCCCCCACATGTCGACCACTGGCGCTAAGTGGATGGGTCAGTCTTCGATCGTTAGCTGGGAGGGAGGGCCAGTGTCCACCCTTTTAACTGCTCGTTGATGGGATGCGGGTGAAACTGAAGGAAGCTATAGTCACTCACCCTACCCTCACCCAACAACGATGCCTCTTTAATTTATTGCACGCCCCCACCACCATCACCACCACCATCACCGCCACCAACGCACTCACAGATCTATCCTCCTCCAGCATTTGCTCCTCAGCTAGAGCTTTTTGCTTGGACTGGAACATAGCTATGGCTGCTGATCATGACCCGGCGTGTTTCATTGTCGTCTTGTTGACTTTTCTGTCACAATACAAATTATGGCGCCTGCGTTCTCTTTAACGACTCTCTCTTCCCCCCCCTCTCTCTCTCACACACACACACCTCTTAGGTCCCCATAACTCTTAGGTCGCTGTCCTTCCTTCCTTCTTTCTTTCTTTGCATATAACGGTTTTTAACTGACACGTTCAATTGTTTGCCCTCACGCCATAGCACTGTTAATTAAATTTTAGTAAAAATCAATATTTCTTAATTTACCCGCACTTAAAACTACTCCCTGCCCCCAGAAAAAAGCAGTGTGTGTCTGCGTGAAAGACAGGGAGGGAGGGGTTGCGAGAAGAGAAGAAAGAGAAAAAAAATCACAGTGGAGGAAGGTACAGAAAGATCGAGGGACAGAGTGGACTGGAACTCGCGATCGAGAACCGACCAACTAACCAAGCAAGCAAGCAGACCCACCCCACTCCCCTCCTCCAGGCAATTGACCAATTGCCCGCTCTGAATGTCAGCTGACGGTCCGTATCCTGCACAGTCAGCTGGAGTCATCGACTTGATTACGACACACAGGGGGCCACTCCCCGTCCCTCGCGTCGTGCCACCGCCCCTGGGTCCGCTGCTGAAATACACCTACTAGCTTTGATCACTGTGACACTCGATTTGCTGGTCAAAGGATGACGACGCAATAGGTGGGAGTTGCCTGAATAGGTAATCTGGGGCAGAAAACATCAAAACGCTCACTCACGATTGACCCGACTGCAGCTTTTACCTAAGGCTGTAGACGCTTTGCGAAAGGCAGGACTGACACCTATCGTGGCCAGAACAGCGCTCTAACACCTCGACTAAAGGTCAGGTGAACGACGGTCACGGCCGCGTCTCGCTTGGCATGAGTGATCCTACACATCTATACATCTGTTCCAGGTTTCTGATAGACTTACCAGGTGAAGAAGTACGACCACCATCTTGCTCACGAAGGTGGAAAAAATACGGACGGAAAGGAAAGAAGAAATTGAGATGGCCGATGCAAACATGTGTCACAATTTATTTATTTTATTTTATTTTTTTTAGTGTAACCCGGATACAGTCAAACACGGCGTCTGCGAAAGAAAGAAAGTAAAGAAAGAAAGAAAATTCAAGGAATGGCAGAATACGACAGAAAAGCTAAAAGACGAATAAACGATCGAGGGAGGAAAGGCAGAAAGAAGAGTGACAGAATTAAAAAAGAGAGAGACGAATAGAGAAAGGCATTTGAGAAGGAAAGAGAAAAGGACGAAAAAAGGACAGACAATGTGGGATGGAAAAAAAAGAGAAAACGAATTTTTTAAAGACGGTAGAAAGAAAAGGAATTAGGTTTCCTCCACGGTATTGTGCTGTGCGGTTAGTTCACACAGATTTAAATCCCAAGGTTTTGCTCTCAGAAATCGACCCGCCCAGCGGCTTTGATAGGCGCTGTTTCATGTTGTACAGGCGTTTAACTAATAAGATTATCTCCTTCTGTCAAAGTTAACGCCATGCAGTTAATATTTTATACTCACCTCGCCTCCCAGCCGACTTCTGGCAAAGCTGATGACGCCTTCTGTTCACCTGTTTACTCGCTACTGACAATCTTTACCGCGAACTCACCCGTAGGTCAGCTTCAAGCAGGAGTTCGCAATACCCTCAGGAAAATGAAACGCTCACGTAGCGTCGGCTGCCCTAAGCCTGTTCCTTTCGGCTCTGCATGTTGTTCGAGTCACTTGTTCTTATGTCCTCATACTCTTAACTTCTGGGTTTTAAACAAAATTACTTAAGCATAACAAAAACCCCCCCCCCCCCCCGTGCCTTTGAGTCCATTTGTATGCATGTTCTGTTTCAGAAAATGTTATATTTACTTTTGTTGCTGTTTGTTAAGGCGTTGTTTAATTTAGTCACGCTTTCCTGTTCCGTGTCGCTTGATCGAGCCAAGGTATGTGTACTTAAATCGGTTATTATTAACGAAATTTCGACCGTTCCATCACTTCTGTTTAAAAAAAAATCTCCCAAGCCCCACCCTCCCCCGGCTTACACCCCACCCCAGCCCGAAAAAGTCCAAGAAACAAAAATTCCAAACAAACTCAACACGTTATTTCAAACCCAACCAACCAGCCAGGCAAACAGGCAACCACAGCCGATTTGACTACTTGTATGTTCTGAACGTCGACTTTTGCAGCCTGTCACCCTAGAGACGTTGACGGCGAGTCGGGGTTGGGTGGGAGCTGTGGCAGGGGAGGGCACCAGCAAATTATACTTCGACATTCTTTCTCCGCGTGCCGTTTGAACTCATCTAAGGACTGTTGTGTATGCTGGCACCTGGTTTGCTAGGGCCAAAGCTTTCGCAGATTTTGCGTGCCAAACTTGGAACCCACGTGACTGGCGGGACTGACGTTACGTTTTTGGTGGCGCAGGGTCCTGACCTTATGGCAATCAAGTTACACCAATATGTATAAGGTTTACTACAACAGTTTGAATGTTGATAACATGTATAGACAGACAATCGCTTTCTGTCCCCCATTAGTTTGAAATAATCAGTTCCTTCAGGGGCTACCTGCTGTCACCAAACCTGTATATAAGAGTTCGAGGAATTCGGTGGAACATACCCTAAACGGGTCTCGAGGAAAATGGGAGTTTTTATGCCTCATTTCTCCTGTCTTGGTTTTTTTTCTCTCTCTCTCTCACCCGTCTGCACAACAAGCGTTTTGTTGATGGGTGCTTCTTTTTCAACTGACTTACTGATTCAACGACTCAATTTTAGAGGCTGATAGAAAATGTGTGTCGTCTTGGAAAAGTGGACCATTAGGTAAAAACTTCCTAAGGTTTTAAGTTGTTGGAGAAAGCTTCTGACGGCAGCCCAACAAATCGGTGCTTCGTTTTTGCAAACGGGTTTAGGTAACGCATCCGTTCGGCAGTTCTCTTATTCGTGTCAAATGTTGTCCGTCACATTTTGGAAACAAGTATTCGACCCAAAACGTAAGGATACTAGTCATGCTAAATCAGACATACTGAGAGCGTATGCCAGGAAAAGTAATTCTTAGAAAATAAATATAAAAAAGCAAGATTAGCTTCCCCTACCTAGAGCATTTGTAACACTCCTTTCAATTGGATCTTCCCATCGCATGGAGGATCTCATTGGACGAAGCTGTACACGATAAACTCTTCGAAAAATCTTTCGGGGTCTCGAGAGTCCCAGATTCGTCACAATTGTTAATTGAAAACTGATTACAGACCTAAGATGAGTTCTCATCGAACAGGACCACAGAACGTTCCAGTCAGGTCAAAGGGGACGAAAACTGCATCTTCAAAAGACAACCATTCTGTAACGAAAAGGTAACATTCTTGTTCCCGGTCTGTAACTAAGTAACTTTACGGTTTACCAAGTGAAGTCATTGGCGGAGAACTCGGCGTTAGATGATAGATACTTTTATTAATAAAGCAAATCCTCAGTCACTTTTTACTCCTATTTCCCGTTAGTTGAAAAAAATGTAGATCTACACAATTTCACTTCAGGCTGCTGCAACGTTTACTAAGAGTAAGACTGTAGTGTTGCTGTGTTTTAGTGTCATCATCATGTAAAAGTTCACTACTTTTAAGTTTTTTGGATAGGTTGACGCGGTGGGGACTATTTTCTTTTAAATCACAAGCAGTAATTGGTGTTTTAAAAAAATGGAAAGCAGACTAATGCTGCTGATGTTAATGTTACTTGTCTTATGCCGTTGTTGCAGAAAGTGGTAATGCATGCACACAGCCACGTGCCCACACATGATATGAATTTGACGCCATGCATGCACTCAGACGCACAGTCATGATATATAAGGCATATGCACACATCGCGCAGTTCTCAACCCTACCGCAAATGGATTGATGACAAATCTGGAGCATTTCAGAGTCAAAATCACTGGGATAAATATAATTACAAATATTGCCCCTTTTGTGATTTAGGTTACATATTTATGATATTACAAGAGTTGGTTTTTAAAATTCAGGACGAATTGTTAAATCAGTTGTATAATTTTTTTAAAAATACTTAATTTTTACAGATTACAGCAAGAACTTCGCACATTAATGGTAAGTCGCTATGCTTACTTTAAATTTAAGTACCCATGCTGTACATTTGTCTGGGTGTAAAGTGTACACATTAGAGAAATAATAATATAAATATCATAGGGCTTTGACATATGCAAAAGCCATGTACAAAACACAGAACATAGAGATTACTGCCTAGTGAAGTGGCATTGAAGAGTCAGTCTATTTAGTGCGTATGCCTGATACTACTTCTGCCCAGATAGTAAGTCTGTAACTGTCAACTTGTGTACTCCCCCCGCTGCCCTCCCCTGAAACAGTGTTGTTTCTACAGGTGTCAGCAGATCCAGGTGTGTCAGCCTTTCCAGATGGAGACAACCTGTTCAAATGGATTGGCACAATCGAGGGTGGTAAAGGAACTGTAAGTTTTTTTCAGTTGGTGCATGGAGTTTAAACCATTACTTTTACCATTAAAATTTATTTTAGAGCTATCTCTGAACTTTCACTTGCAGATGTGCTCGTCCAGGAGCCAGGTGTTTCAGTCTACACAAACAGGGTATCAACTCAAGTGACCTTTTCAAAACAGCGCTTTTCTGTGCAAATGAATTTTGAACTTGTTTGAATTGAAAAAGTGGGTCACAATATGAAAAGTGTTGAGAGTTTAACCTGTATGGATCTCTGAATGATCTCAATGTCATGATGATAATGCCCAGCTGTGCCATCTCTAAACCGGATGCCTCTCTCATTTCCAGGTTTATGAGGGTCTCACATACAAGCTGACAATGGATTTTCCAAGTGGGTACCCATACCAGGCACCGACAGTGAAGTTTAGCACACCATGTTTTCATCCCAATGTAGATCACCATGGCAATATTTGTTTGGACATCTTGAAAGACAAGTGGTCTGCCCTCTATGAAGTCCGGACAGTGCTGCTATCTATACAGAGTCTTCTAGGAGGTAAGCATCGCATAGTAGTGCAGCTTTGGTCCTGATGTGTCAGGTTGGATGGCGTGAAATAGGAAGATTTCCTGTAAAACCCAGGGCCCATTGGGCACTTCTATGTGTATCTGCATGCAGAGCTGCCGACCCTTACGGTTTCGCTGTAATTTTTTACGGGCAAGATGAATTCTTACGGTCTTACGGT
The DNA here is from genome assembly GCA_004794575.1 of Lanistes nyassanus. Classification (NCBI taxonomy): domain Eukaryota; kingdom Metazoa; phylum Mollusca; class Gastropoda; order Architaenioglossa; family Ampullariidae; genus Lanistes; species Lanistes nyassanus. The sequence continues at coordinate 9,526 of SMGT01015656.1, read as the reverse complement.
CAGATAGATTTTTTCCCGGCGAAAGAAATCTCTGAAATTACGGTTGTCGAACGTAGCAAAAAGCAGCACAGGACAGCTGTTTATCTAGACTAACTGAACGTGCCCCTGACTGACTGGCAACCCCACCTTCCCTACTTCTACTAGGGATGTATCGCGAGATTTGATTAGCCAATCCAGCTTGTCTCTTTTCCTAGACCCAATCAGAAGCCGCGATTGACTTTCAGGGAAAGCGCATTTCTTCAAATTCAACAATGGGTGACGAAAACAGACTCGCGAAGAGCCTTTAGGGCAACTTAGCCGACAATAAAAAGATAGCTGACAAAACCTATTTAGACCTATAACCATGACTTTTCGTGGCTGTTCGATATTTTGTATATACGGCAAACAAGCAGACGATAACAGTAAATGAGTATTGACACAAAACCTTCGAGTTTTCATGGCTGTTCGGTTTCGTATACACGGCAGACGATAACAGTACTGACACAAAACGTACGTACTCAAATGTCGATTTATGGCATTGTATGCATCAAATAATTCAGAAAGTGCATTCTGATGCTTGGTATACCTTTAGAACTTTTCATTTAGACCTAAAACCATGACTTTTCGTGGCTGTTCGGTATTTCGTATACACGGCAGACGATAACAGTACTGACAGTACGTACTCAAGTGTCGATTGTTGGCATTTTATCATCAGATAATTCAGAAAGTGCATACTGATGTTAAATATACATTTAAACCCTTTTATTTAGACTAAAACAATGACGTTTCGTGGCTGCTCCGGGTTTCGTATGACCGCATGTTGGCTTGAAAAACTTTAGACTCTTGGATGTTTCTTACAGACGCTCGCTCGCTAGAGATCTCGCAGGCGAAATCTTGTAAGGGTCTCGCCCTTCGGCAACGCGCGTCAGTTCGATTTCCAAACGAAAAAGCGTGGAGCCAAAAGATGGTTCTAAAAAAAAGCGAAAACATATTACCAGAAGTTTTTTTCAAGGATACTACAAGGAATTCCCATGCATCGTTGCTTCCAAAGTGTCGAACGCATATGCACGATGTGTTTCATGTGAAGATGATTTAAGCATTTCGCATGGTCTGGACGATGTTAGCAGGCATTGTAGTTCTGCTCGCCACGTTGAGAAAAGTTTGGCACTTAACAATTCTTTGAAACTGACGAATTTTTTTTT
>SMGT01015655.1:18102-33702 GCA_004794575.1 Lanistes nyassanus | reverse complement strand
CCCCAGTGAAGTTGTGTACTTTCTCCGCAATCAGCTGTTACATAGTGCACTATAATAATTATTAATTATTTAATCAACAACAAACGAGGACCGAGTGCTTAAATTATCAATACAAGAGGTACTTGAAACGCTCAAAGTGACCGTATGCAGACGCATGCGACCAAGGGAGCTTACCGTACCCAAACACGTAGCAAAGAGAGGGTCGAAAGAAAGGGGCCGGGCAGATCCTAAAAAAGATCTGCCATCCATAGTGTCGTTATAAAGAAAGGGTTGACAGATCTTTTTTAGGATTAACTGTTTTATTATTATGGATGAGAGCTGTACAGCGGAAACAAATTAATGGCTTTCTCGGAAATGAGCTGCTACATAGTACAATCGTGTTTAATGCTTGTGTCTTTAAATCCACACAACAGTTCCTCAAATTTCGCCCACTACAATGACATCAGGTAGCTAAGAAATAGATCTCCCTGGCGGGTTGAACAAGGGAATTAACGACCTAGCATAAGAAAGATGGCGATCGATGGGTCACACCTAGAGTCTAGGTAAATCCTTTGACCCACCAAAACCCCAAAACGTGACATGCAAACCCTACACTATGTGATTTTACAGTAAGTTACTTACTTCTAGTGGTTTGCACTTGCTGGCACAACCCACGTTATGTGTGATTTTATAGTAGGTTCCCTATCTTTAGGGACTTGCAGTCTGTCACAACATACACTGGGTGATGTTACAGCAGGTTGCACATATTTAATGACTTGCAGCGGCTGTCAAGTTGTCGACCCACACTAGGTGATATTTTAGATGGAAACCAGGGAACTAGGGACATGTCCTGATACTTTTTGTGTCCTGACATAAGTGCCAGATTGATTTGTATTGACATATTGGATGTTGCTTGAGACAAGTCGATGTGCTTCAACACTAAGACGTCTGTGACAACACATACCTTCACTTCCAACTTGGCACATTATACTGACACTGGGCCAACCAGTCCTAGGCATGTAGCAGGACAGCTCCTGGTTAGCAATTTTTAAATCTTACCTATGCCTCAGCCAGAGTGCGAACCACTGACCCTGACACCGCTGTTACATGGGGTGGGTGGGGGGTGGGGGTGGGGGCGGGGGGTAGACATAACCACCAGACCGATAGAAGCAGAGAAGCAGCCACTGCGTCAGAGTGAGGCACGGAGTGAAACGGACAACATGACGGCTATGTTCATGTTCATGTTCATGTTCATGTTCATGTTCTGCAGATGTGTAATACAGTTGGGATTGTAGAGGTGTTGACACTTGGAAATATCATTTGCCTCCCGTGGATTTAAAGTCACAAACTTTTGCACACAAATTCATTGACTATTGTGCCACATTCCACCTCACATAAGCATATTGACTATTGTGCCACATTCCACCTCACATAAGCATATTGACTATTGTGCCACATTCCACCTCACATAAGCATATTCATAATACATGCTTTTAATCCGGTGAACTACATGAATTGGTTCATCCTCATTTTTCCACTTCACCCTGCTTGTCTGCATGAAGGTATCAAACGTAAGACTTTTGCCCCAAAAGTTTGATCTATCAGGCTCAGTTGTGTACTTTCTACCAGATTTTTAAAATATATTCTTGCATATTTTCAGGCTTTTTCTAATCATAGGTCAGACTGTTGCTTCAATTGTTGCAATTATTTAAGACTTAAGCTTTTAAAAAGAAAAACAAGTGATTGCCACTTGGAGGAAAATCCAGATTAAAAACAAGGGAATTGGATCCCCGCTTGCTCCCCGTCCCCTGGTCATTTTCCTGCGACCCAGCCTGCGCGCCACACATCAACCGCAGCTAAGTTTTCGTTTTCGTTTTCTTTCTTTCTTTCTTTTTTTTTTTTTTTTGAATAACCATGGGTAACTATACTCCGTATTGCATGTTCTCCATGCACAATGCTTTAACCTCGACATTTCCAGGAAGCAAATGTCACTATTACATGGTGAGAAGTTTGGTCGTGCTTGTTCTAGGCTTCAGGGGAGATAGCTCTAACGAACAAAGATCGAGGGATTTAAGAAAAGTGTCTATTATGGCGCAAAATGGTAGTGGAACCCGCCTCTCTCCAAAATATACTGAAAACCAAAAGAAACGCAAGCTGAGGAAGTTGGTGATTTTATGTGAATTGTTTCCTTTCATTCAAACAAGTTTGAATCGACCAATTTTCGAGAAAATCGGTACCGCGAGTCTTCGCACAATGTCTGTTCATCTGCCATGCTGAGAAAGCATTCAGAATGTCCCCAAACGTCCGAATTCAGAGTCCAAAGTCAGTAGCGGTTGTCCCCCATTGGGGTCAACAACGGTCTGGCACCTGGCGGGCATGGAGCGCACAAGACAGTTCACCACCACCAAAGGCAAGTTTGTGCAGATCTGCCTGAGGGCCTGTTCCAGCTGCCGGGTTGTTGTCGGCCTCGGCTGGACAGCGTTCAGTTCTCTCTGCAGAGGGTCCAATAGGGGCTCGACTGGGTTGGGGTCTGGGCTCAAGGAGGGCCAAGGCGTCACCTGAATGTTGTTCTGCTGGAAGAAGGCCGTGGTGAGCCTTGCAGTGGGTGGGCACTTTACTGATTGTGTTCACGCTGCAGGAGCGAAAACCACTGTCCGACTTTAGCGCGCCAGAAGGGACACATTTTTTTTTTTTTTTGCGCCAGGCACTTTACTGTCAAGGGCTACACTCAACAGACCATGCGGCCTTATGTCAACGTAAGTTTTGTTGCTGTCATTGTACCCCAATGAGTGAAATTCGACTACTCAGTGCCCGTTTGTCAATTTGCGTTTCTTTTGGTTTTGAGTATATAATTAAATGTTTTTTAAAATTAGTTCATTTATGTTAGGGTTCGTCAGTTCTTCAAAATAAGCAGAAATTTCACCATAAAGAATAAGTTTTCACATTTCGCGAGGGGAGGTGGGGGTCTTAATAGCGAGGCACCTGCCATGCCGGAAGTAAGGGCAATCGCGCGCTGACCTTAGGGCAGGGATGATGAGAGCATGGAGCGAATCGTCTGTAACCTCCTGGCGAGTAACGAGGTCCGAAAAGATGCTGTCAAACTCTTTCTGCCTGACGCCTAGCCTCTTTGAAACAATTCTCTGAGAAGGCTATAGTGTTTTTAGTCCCACCTTACCTGCACCATCACATAACAAGCCACAAACACCTGTCATACCTTACCTGTACCATCACATAACAAGCCACAAACACCTGTCATACCTTACCTGTACCATCACATAACAAACCACAAACACCTGTAATACCTTACCTGCGCCATCGCGTATCTTCTGTCCGAAGGTAGCGACTTCAGCGTCTGTCGTTTTGAGGTTTCCAGGTGTTGTGCCTCGCTCCATCTTCCACTCACGCTGGGAATGGCTCTGGTGTCGTCCTTGTGGCGGGTCTTCCTCACAAGCTGCTTGCAGTTCAAGTCGGGGTCGAATAAATTCCTCCAGGAAATGTCCCTGGCACTCTGAGATGAATGTTCACGGCTCACCTGCCACAGGTGTGGTCATCCACTCGTGTACAGAAGCCGTTAACAATGAGCTCCACGTCGTCTGGTTGAAAGGGAAGCTGCGTGTAGCCCGCGTATCGGTGTGGTCGTACAATCGTCTGTGGAAAGGTGTGGCAGTGGCGTGACGGTGGTGTGACGGTGGTGTCGCATGTCGGCTGCTGCTAAAGGAGGCGGTGCTGGGCGCGGTCCATTCTGAACACCTGCAAAGAATCCAGTGTAGTCTTCCCTGGACCTGCATACTTTTGTACAATCAAAATCTGAAAAGCAAAACTAAAATTAAAATATACGTACAGCTTTCCTTTCTACTGAGCAAAGCAAAGTTAAAGGATGGAATAATTAGACCCCCTCCCCCTCCAAACCCAGACCTAAGCACAAGAAACCCTCAGCAGGACATCTCAGCCCTTCCGCGCCCCGCAGTGTTTACGACTTGGTCAAGCCGTGTAAACCTCGCAGTGTTTACGACTTGGTCAAGCCGTGTAAACCTCGCAGGCATTACAATGTCACGACATAGTGTCCGTCGTCTGAGACACTGCATGTACACTCCTAGTCGTCATCGTCGTCGTCGTCCTCGTTGTTAAGCAATTTACCTTCAAGCTTTAGATCGCTGTAACGCTTGCAAGAAATCGTGCAAGCGGCTGCAGCCAGTTCCACCGAGGGAAAATTACCTCCCTTTGCGTTCAGTCATTTGTGGAATACCCGCCTCCTTCCACTTCCAGGCGATGATGCTCCAGTCACAGTCACAGACTATCCTCTGAAGGACCGGCTACGCTCCAACCTCACACAAGTTACACGCACAAAGGTTCACTCCAAGTTGCCAGCCGTGTGCAGATCCGAACCTAACACCCATCAGGCGACTTTGCGAGGAGCACACCTTCACATGCGGCGACTTTCCGGACACCGGCACCAAGCTGTGGACGTTAGGGCTACGTCAGGAACTATAGCCAACTCCTGGATGTTGATGCACCCGACCTTCTTGCCGCAAGGGTACTCATAAAACCAGCCCCTGCCCACTGCATAGATCCCTGTACTGATCCCGTGACCCTGAGGGGCCCACTGACGCTGTCGGAAATGGGAGCGACAGGCGAGTGCGCGTGGTTCAGATGTCGCTGCGAGCTGTCACAATTTTCAAGACGGTACGGGGTACGGCGGTACGGGGGTATTCCTCACAGCATCGTCACGACTGTCGACTTGTTTCCTTGTCATCTCCAGCCACACAACGTGCGGCGTGTCGCTGGCACCTCCATCCTCCAGAAAATCCCCCTTATTTACACACCTGTGGACAACGCTTGGAAGTAGTCTATATTTAGGTCAGGCAAAAGGTCAAGGCCTGCGGCGCACGTGTTTGTCTACAGCAAGTGGCGTCGCCTGTCGCTGCACGCCCACTGCCAGCCATCCAGCTGTCGCCGCAGCACACGGCGTTGCAGTGTGTGGTTACAGCACGCGGCATGCTGTACGCGGCAGTGACGCGCTGAGCACTGAGCCACGACTGCTGTGTCCGTCACACCTCGTCAGCGACATGCCGTGCGTCAGTGTCCGGCCCTCCCACTGATCCCCCCCCCACCTCCCCACTCCGCCCTGCAAAGCACACGGCTCGACCGTGCGTGTCGTAAAGAAGTGTTCCAAGCGCCCTGGATGCCTCTGCTTCTGACTGGCATGTGGAGGTTTGCTGGTTCAAATCCAAGAGTGGCCCGGAGTCTATGATGAAATTCAACATTGTTAGGATTCCATAGCCATCCCCCGAACATTTAAACTCACTCCCCGCACTGAGGAAGTTTGCTGCTTGCTGTAATTCAGTGTGTAGTTTATATCAGATGGGCGCCATTCCCCCTCAGTGCAAACTTCCCGCGAGGTGGAAGCCCCATCCTTGTAAAATGACGTTTGCGACTGGACGTTAAGCAACAAATGCCCTCACCCCCCTGTAAAATGACAAACCACCCATCCAAGCGCACGTACTTCCAGTTTCAACAAAGAATGAAAATCAATTTCTCCTTAACAACTTTTGGACTTTTGTGAAGTGTGAACTGTGAACGTGTCTATGGAGCATCAGAACTACAGACGGAAAGAAGGTTTTGGTGCAAACGGGTGGACGATATATATCGTTTGCTCTATTTAATTCACTTTGTGCAGCCGGGTACTTGGGAATGAGTGGCCTCCCTCTTACACACATTTGACTGCACGCTGCTGAAGCGAAATTTCCGGCCACCGTCTTCACGTACATGCAGACTGTTGTGGTAACACTCTGTCGTGGAGGTCGTGAGCTTAGGGGTAATGTTAGGGTTTAGGATTATGGTTTGTGTTTGCATTTTAACTTTGAAGTCACTGTCACGGAAACGTGCCATGTAGCTACAGACGCGTTAGTGAGTACCCTAGTTCGACGGCCCTGAGTGATGAAGCACTAAATTTAGAACCTGCGTGTTTGGGGAAGACGCGCTCAGTGTGAATGTTAGGAGACTGCATGGCGACGATGACGTTTCGCTGCAGACGGAACGAAGGACAGTGACGTAGCGAGGGAAGGACGGCGGTGGAACCACGGGTGCGCAGACACCATACCACAACCTTCATCTGCCGAAGGTTTTTGTGTGTAAACCCTTCTGCCCAGACGGAAGGTGGGCCAAACCACTCCATGGGAGATGTTTCTATTTTGTAACCCATGTTTATTACGTAGGAGCTCTGAGTACTATAGTAATGTGTGGGCCTAGAGTTTTTCTTTCTGTGTGTTTTTCGAGGCTAAAAGTCAGCGCCTCCTAGTGAAGCGTCTGAACCCCGAGTGATGGAACATGTTCGGGTAGCTAGGACTGTGACGTCAGTGCACGTGCCATGTGTTCCCGCCGACAGAACAAGATGGGACAGTCCTAGAAGTTGTTGCCGCTAGAGTATGGAGGAGAGAGATCCCTGAAGTGAGAGATATCTAGTTGTGGACTGGCTCTGTACATTCTAGTATTGGGTCAAGCGGCCCAAGCCACGCTTGGAAAAAAGGTAACGCTGCCTGTATTTCCTGTCCTCTCTTTCTTCTTGTTTTTCGAATCCCTTTCACGGGTTCGCATTTCGTAACATTCCACAGCCGTGAAATGTGTGTAGTTGAAACGCAGTTGATATATCTGTGGATAATCATGCGACGAGTCTGCAGTCCGTTGGATCCTGCAGGCTGCCGTCAGACAGCCGGTGTCGCAGGAAATCTGGTTCGGCACACAGATCAGGCATCCGCGCGTTGAGAGCGGGAAGACGCTATGTTGAAGTTGTTGTTATTGATTTGGGAGGGAGTGCTTCCACCGCGCGGTGATTTCGCAATGGGGGGGGGGGGGGGGGTGGGCTTGGGGAAGGAAGGGGGAGGGAAGGGGGCCGTGGCTTGGTGCTCTGGACTGGTGATGGCTATGTGGTCGATTTCCTGGCGCACTGTCGCTGCTGGCTGTCGTGGCTTGAGTGGTGGAGCGCTTGCTGGTTGACCCCACTGTCGCCCGATTCCTACATTCTGTTTATCTCGACCTTGGTGTTCGCCTTTTAGTTTTTAGTGTTGTACAGTTTACGCTTGTCCTATAGTTTACTTGGTGTATTTTAATGGTTATTAACCCGTATGCAGACGCCTGTGCCCAAGGGAGCTTACCGTACCCAAACACGTAGCAAAGAGAGGGCCGAAAGAAAGGAACTTGGCAGATCCTCTGAAAAAGATCTGCCATCCCTTTCTTTATAACGGCGCTATTCTTCACACAGCTAACCGTTTTATTTATTTATTTGTATTATTAAATATATCTAAGGTCTGGATGGGCGTTTACTACCTGCGATGTCAGATCCATTATGTATTGTCTTTTTGATTTAGAGACAATTTTAGATTAAGGTTTAGACTGTGTAGGGCATTTTTAAGTGTATCCCTTTCCTGGCTGTTTATGCTGCACTCTAGCAGGACATGGGGAGTGTTAAGTCTGTCCCCACAGCTGCAGGTCACCGGGTCCTAACGAACAAGATGGTATTCTCCATTTAGTCTCGTTCTGGCTATTCTACTTTGGTTGGTTCTGTTGGAGTGAAACAGTGTGAGCTCGTTACTCGGGAAAACGCTAACCCTAACTCCAATCCTATATCTAGCTCAAATGCTGAGACCAAAAACGATTCTCATTTAATATCTGGCGATTTAAATTATCGGACCACATTTACCCTGCGCATGCCCAGTCGTCGTCGACCTGCCCCAGCTTTCGTACTGCAGGCCTGTTTTCGCGTGCGCTCTGTTCGTGTAATGGCCAGCAGATCTGGAAGTTGCTATTTGCATGGTCCCGTGCACATCGAATCCCAGGATACTGGCACGGGCTGACGTCACCCTCTCCAGATCACTTCTTATAGTTACTGAGATTCGAACCCCTGTTGACCGGTAGTTAAGTGGGCTTTTGTGGTTATGGCACAGGTCCAAACCCCGTAGTCGTTCATTTTTTCCCCTGAAAAGCGGGCGTTATGGTTACGGTAACCGTACATAATCTAGATTGTGCACTGACCGCTTTCGGGGGGCTGTTCGGGTACGTTAGTGTTGTCGCAGGTTGAAACCCCATATTAGCCCACGATTTTTGGGGGGCGGGGGGAGAAGGGGTGTTATGATTAGGGGTAGGGGTGGGTATTGGATAGGGCTTCTTTTTATGAATAAATTCAACGCCGTTTTTGCGCTAAGCTGGATGAAAAGTTGTGACGTCAGCACGTGCAAATAGCCTCGGATTCTGTTTGCACGGCGCCGTGTACCAACGAGTTCAGTTTTCGAATGCAGCCTTTATAATTTTCTCCCACCAGTTCTTTGTATTCTCCCCTGACCCATTGTCTTTCCCTTCTGCAGTTACAAACACTCGTTGCACTAGCCTGTACTTTAAGTTGAATCTGCTAGAAGCGCAGACTGGGCATGCGCAGTGACGTCATCGAAAAACTCAGGCCAGGGAAAAGCTCATCTTGTCACCATGTAAACGCGCAGAACAACTGGAACCAATCAAATGACGAGCTCTATTTAGAATGTGTAACAAACGGAGCCAATCAAATGGCGAGCTATATTTCGAAGGTCTTTCAAGGGGCGGGGGGAAGGGAGGGAGAGGGAGATGTTCCGAGAGGAGAGGGGATTTAGGGGAAGGGGAAGGGTTAGGGTGGGGGGTAGGAGTAGGGGATAGGTGGGGGTTGGGGGAGGGGTGGGGTATAGGCAGTAAAGATCTTCCAGGAAACTGCAAGGTTTTCAGTGGTGACCCTACGAGATTAGCATATTTTACGTGATACTGTATTTTGATTGGCTCCAGTTATTCTGCGCTTTTTCATGCTCGCTTACAGAGCGTCCGTAACCTCTGAACCCTGAATGTGAAGCAGCCTACCTGGTCGTGACGTCACCACAGAAAGAAGACTGAAAGGCCCTTGTGCCCGCCCGGTGTCCCTGCTGGTGATGGGGAAGCGACGAGATTTCCCCTACTGTGACGACAAGATGGTGGATGTGTCAGGTGCGAACATCTTCGGCTGCGTTAGGCCTACAATGAGCGTGGCCTGCCATCACTGTCCATAGCCTTGGTTATATAAACATCATGTTTGGATTTCTTTTTCATTTCTCTATATTTTTCCGATCTTTTGTTCCGGGTGCGGATAGGAGATGGTATAGGGGGTGAGGATGGGGTACTGGGGAGGGGGCGGGTTGAGTAGGGAATTCTGAATTCTGAAACATGCCTGCAAAACTCTTGTTAGATGAGAAAGTTGACAGCTGTATTTATCTGGTGATTTTTCTGGCACACCTGTTGTATGAAGTGCTGGGAAGTTGGCATAATTTTGCTATTTCTGTTTTGCAAATAACATCTGCTTTGATTAAAAAGATTTAACAGATTGAAATGGTATGGAACAGACAGTTCATCTTCAGTAAGTTTCAAACTTCTCTGGTGTTCTTCCTTTCTAAACAACAGTCTCCTGCTTGACGCTGCACACAGCTTCTACAGCCTGGGACTGTGCTTTGGATATAATGTAATTAATCGTACAGCCACACAGCCAGTTACATAGGACAGATGGGATTTTTTTGATAGCTACACAATGCAGCTATATAGCTATCAAATAGAATCATATCTACAACACGAATGCAATCAAAATATATGCAAGCCCTTTAGAACCCCACGTAGGAGTGTAAAACAAATTCATTTTGGCCGTATTAATATCAGTGAGAAAAGCTACACATTCATTTTTCTTCACTGAACTAGAAAGTCCAACAAGTACCGGAAAGGTTCACAATAAAGCAAAAATTTGACCAAAAGTCTTTTGGAAGTAGTATTGGAGAATATAATATTTGCTTGCTGGAAGACAGAGTGAAAAAAAAGAGACGCAAAAGTGATTGAAAACAAAAACCCAGCCTCAGAGACAATGCATTAAAAGTCAAGAAAAGTTCTTATTTTGTGCTTCAAAGTTTATTTTGAAGGGGAAACAAATCTTTGTTACATCTACATTTTGTGACTCTTTCAGATGGTAAGGCAATGTACTCTGTGTGTCCTGCTTTGCTTTCACGAAGTCATCACAAATGGGGGAAGGTGTGGGGCTCAAGTGGGAGAATGCTCAGAGCTGACAGCCTTTCGGATCCTTCCCACTGCTTCTTTGCCTACCCCACTCAAGATACCACCATGGCTACCCGTGGATGAAAGAGTTGTCTGCCCTGGCTTTTCCCACTCCACAATCTGGTTAAAATCACACGAGAAATATACGTAACAGCCACTGGGAACACACATTACCAACTCTAAACTTCACAAGCTATTTGAAACTTAGGACACTAACTGAATGTAATTACTTCTAGCAACAGACTGGCCAGACATGCAAAACAACCAGATCTGTACAAAGCTACCAGTGCCTGAAGTTGGATTTGAAAAAAAATTGTCTGATCTGCAAAACTGAACAAGAATGCCATTTTTCCCAAGAAATTCTGACAAAAATTTTTAAAAATCATATGAAAATCACTTCTGAAGTAACAAAAATTTTAATACCTAAAAAAACATGTAAACTGAATTTCCCTCTATGTGACTGCAACGTGTTTTTATTGACTTGCCAGGACACGGTAAACACTTGTCCTACATGCACTAGGTTTTGTTTTTAGTGAACATCTTGGAGCAAGGGAATTACCCTGCCCCCAAATGTTGCTGTTGTGCTAATTATACAATGTCCTAAAACTGAGGGTGGATGGGGAGTGGGACCAATAAAGTTTTCTTCTCATTATTCTCAGGGCATATAATAAATGCCTGAAAAGAAAAGACATTTTCAAAGTGTACGGTATTTTGTTTTATGGTTCAATCAGCCAAATGCCTGAAGGGTTTTTGAGCACATGTATTTCACCAGCCTTTCGCAGAAAATTTGTGTGCAAGAACAATGATATCCATGAAGAAAATTTATGAGGAGTTGTTGCCACTTTTCTGCAGTCAATCCAGACACTAGGAATTCACTGAACCTTGACTGTAATGCGCTCAAGTGTTGGGGAGTGTGGTCAACGTTACACTGAACCCTGACTGTAATGTGCTCAAGTGTTGGGGAGTGCAGTCAACGTTACACTTGTGCTGTTCCACCTTTTTCTCGTCATGCAGCATGTTGCCGTTACCTTGAACTTTTAGCTCGTCACATGCTACCTGTGTAAACTGCCACACAGTTCCACTGTGGAAAGATCCCAGAACTCTTGGAAAATTAACCATAAGAAACATTGTTATTGTTAAGTCCATGCCATGGATGAAATTCTGTACAGATTTTGATGCAAGGCCATTCCAGAAGTAACATTTGCCCTCCCAGCCAGCGAGTTCTTTATACTGTCCTGTTACAGATATGTCCAATTCCACAGAACGTATGACTGTAATAAGATCCACAAACATTACCACAGTTCTGTAGACTTCCAGATCTCATACTGATGTGCCATATGTCCACACATCCAGTTTTGCTGAGTAAACAGCTTGGGGGATGCACAAGCGTGCAAGACCAGTCAGTGGAGCCACAGTGTGCGAGAACTACCACAGCACAGTTCAAGAATGTGCAAGGAAGAGAGTTTAGTACCATGGGTCACAACATCAGCTGCACAGTACCTGACACCTACAAATGCAAGCACACGTCCTCTCTCTCTCACACAAAGGCTTCCGACAGCCAGCAGTTGCCATGGAAGCAGAGTGAGGTCAAATGGAGTTGTCATGATCATGAAAAGTTTAAAGTCTGTGTCATACATCAGACAACGCTGGATGGGCTGATGAAGGTGGTGAGGATAGTGGTCTGTGGTTGATGCGGCCCATGTTCACCCGGTCTATAGCTTCATGAAGAAGAGTGGCCACATCAGCTGCCGTGTCACTGTTCTCATCTGCAAACAGATGCATATGGTGGTTGCCAGAATATGGTACGTTAATATATTGTTAGAATAAAATGTGGTTAAAACACATTAATATGTGCACTTTTCGTGGACAAGACAAAATATATGTGTGTATGTATATAAATACAATGTACACCTGTGACAAAAAGGGGGTGGGGGGACACAAGACCTCATCAGACATCACAAACCAACAGATGGGCACAAAGGTAATCAAACAGGTCAGGAGACATAGGACAGACATCAATCATCCATCCCGAGATTGAACAAGTGTAAAAGGCAGTATCAAACGGGATGATTAAAATACATTTAGGGATGATGCAGACAGCCAATCACAACATATCTGTCAAAATATTTGCGGAAAAGATGTGTTCTTAAGGGTCGTTTGAAAACTTGCGGTGATGGGTAGTGCTGAATGTTGTGGGGAAGTGAATTCCATTGGGTGGATGCTGAGAAGTGAACAAGTGCTTTCCAAAGGTTTTTGTTCTGATGGGAGATATTAAAAGAATGCTATCAACAGAGGAGGAGTGGGGCTGTCTTGGTGGAGTGTAAATTGTAAGAAGTTCAGAGAGTTACATGGAGCATGCACCCATGAAATTTAAAACAGAGAGTAGACAACTTGTAATCAATGCAAGACTGTATCGGGAGCCAATGCAGAGTGTGCAGGAGAGGTGGTGCATGCTCCGTTTTGCAGGCTTTCAGGATCAGGCTTGCGGCTGAGTTATGAAGTTTCTATAGTAAGTAGAGTGGACAGCCAGCCAATAAGAATTGGAGTAGTCGCAATTGCAATAAAATGAGTAACTGCAGCATGGAGTAAAAAAATGTACATAGCAATGGAAACTGGTGAAGGCCATAGGGGACAAAGACAAAATCAATGTTTTTAGTCATTAACCGTCGACGAAGACTCAACCAAAACAAACAAAATAAAACTAAGAAAAAAGTCACACAAGTAAACAATTTATCTAAGAAGAACAGAAGTGCATACAGCAAGATGGTGGAAGAACAAGGGGATTAACTCACTCTAAGATAGCGGTTACAAGAGTCTGAGGGTTTGGGGTTTGAGATCCACACTTAAAATAAATGTTGCGAATTAAAAATAAGAATAATATTATAAAAAATAGTACTTATAGGTGACACTTTCATCATCATTATTTATGATTTACATGACATCGGACAATACAGGAGACCCAGCCAGCACATGGAGGGTTAATGAGAGGACAATGGATTTAGTGTTGTTTACTTGACAGAGACTGGAGTAAAGAGGTTACTCTGTCCTGGGATTATGTGGCTTTGTCTTATGTGCTGTGTCACGACCCCCACCCCCATCCACGTCAGACGACCTGGGGGGGGGGGGGCTCTTGTTCTTTCACACTCCTGTCATTCAAACAAAACTCAACACGGGGTAATATAAATTGGACCCACCACTATTTATTACTACCCCAGAACATCAGACGTAACCGTGTACCTTTACTATCTCCTTTCAATACCAAAAGGAAAAAAACAAACAATTTTTCTCTCAAACTCCAAACTCCAAATTCAAACTTCAAACTCCAGTTCTCACTATTCCCCACTACCACAATTCCACGCCCTGGTATTCACATCAGCAGAACAGTGAAATTACACCAGTCACATTACTAGGCCAAGAAAGGATCATTTCTAAAAACACAAAACCCACTCAAGACCCAGCCATACGGAAAGACTGGACAAAGCTGTCTGGCGTCTTTCAATAATCAAAACGTTTACATCGGACAAGAAGAATCTCATGAAGATGCCTCCCTTATCTCCTAGCCTAACCATCAACAGTGCTAGAGATTTGTACTTTCGATGTACTGTCAATAAACACCAGTTTTCCTCTCGATGTACCATCAAAGTGTGACAATGGGTTTCCATGAGTTATGTTCTATTTTAAGCACATATTTTGAAAACACACACACAAAAAACCAAACAAATTTTCCATCACAAATCACAGTTTGGTCCAGCTGTGGTCCACTGTACTAAACAACGTCCTTAACTCTTTTGCGACACAGGCTAAGACCTATGTAGAAACCATAGAGGACGCATAGATTTACACGTTTTTAAAAAAAATGCTCCTTAAAAACTACCACACTCACAATAATCTAGTTTACATGTTTAGAAAGATCTATTCTTCTACATTCCAATGCAAACAACACTTTTAGTTAGAAATATTAAATAGTGCTTACTATTTGGTGCCAAATGTAGTCACTTTTTGCACACACAAAAAAATTGAACCAAAAGGAGGTTTCACTGCTTGTACACTTCCCACAGGTAAATAAATCCATAATCAGGAGTATTCCACTTTGAATCTGTTGGTGAATGGTTTCACTTTGAATTAAAACAGGATTTGCAGAAGTCAACAAACGATGGCACAAGAGGAAAACATTCTGACCTGTATTTGACGTAACATCTTGCTCCAGACGTAGTTTAGCCTGTGCCACAAGGAGCATGCCTTCTTCCACTGTATTTTGTGCTATAAGCCGTATAATTTTGACGGTGCTGTATAAAATAAATAAGAGACAAATGTTTATAAGCTGAGAAAATCAGGCTTTGGTCTTCTGTGCCAAGAACCAAGGAGGAACAATGCAAGCAGGTTAGTGGTACAGCATGTTAGTTATTGTACTGTTAATTATTATACTGTTAATTATTGCACTGTTAATTATTTAGCTGAAAAGTACACTGGGATGTAATGGAGCACATTTATCTTAATGTCCCACATATAATTACCCGTATTAATGTAAATATTTAATTACACTAGTCAACTTGTGCTTCGCCTCAGCTCATCGCTGGCTGCAGACTTAACGTACATTTCATTGCAATTCCACATCATTTCATTATTGATCACAAAACGAGAAACGAGTTACATGTATAAAGTGTACCTATCTAAAATGCTGCTTTGTGTTAAACAAGTTCGGAACACTGGAATTTTAAAAAAAAAGCAGGGATCAGGCTGGCAGAAACAAACGACGGGTCAATTTGCCACTTCCACCAGATTTTGATGGGCAATAGTTTGTCAGTGACATGCAGTAGCGTGAAACATAAAAAATATTATTCTGCTTCATTAATAAAAATTTTAATGAAATATAGGCGAGGAAGATAATAATACCAAGACTTGCCACCAATGAAATGAACAAAGTTAAAGAAGACATAACACATTATGATTGGCCGAGTTTAGTTTCTGGCAACCAATCACTGTTTCAAATTTGTATGAAACCTGAAACCATGATGTGAGTGATTTTTCTGTGTTCGTGTTTGATGGGAAAGTGCTTCAACCTTCAGCAATTTTGCACGATTCACGAGTGAGAAGAGTCAGACGTTTTTAGGTGAGTGAGGTGCTTTCAGCTTCAGGTGATATTCACTTCCTGCCTCAGGTGCTAGGAATCTCCTAGGTATCCAGGTAGGCTTGATGGTCTATAATGATTGCTCCTAATCCAGGTAAGCTTGATGGTCTACAATGATTGCTCCTAATCCAGGTAGGCTTGATGGTCTATAATGATTGCTCCTAATCCAGGTAAGCTTGACGGTCTATGATTGCTCCTAATCCAGGTAAGCTTGATGGTCTATAATGACTGCTCCTAATTCAGGTAGGCTTGATGGTCTATAATGATTGCTCCTAATCCAGGTAAGCTTGACGGTCTATGATAGCTCCTAATCCAGGTAGGCTTGATGGTCTATAATGACTGCTCCTAATTCAGGTAGGCTTGATGGTCTATAATGATTGCTCATAATCCAGGTAAGCTTGACAGTCTAT
>SMGT01015654.1:53530-69472 GCA_004794575.1 Lanistes nyassanus | reverse complement strand
CCAAGCTGGATAGACCGCAAGGGGAAATAATTCTGGTAACCCTGAGGGGGTTACAAAATTTTCAAGGAACTTTTTACATAATGCATACAAATCTTTTATTTTGCTGGATTCGTAATCCCAAAAAAGCTTTTGTGGCTTCCGTCTACATTAAACCATTTGCACTGTTTGTTGAAACAGCCGAACGGTTTGTACTGTGGCATGCTGAATGCTTCTGGGGAACTGACGTCACCAGACCAGACGACAGCAGCGATATTTTGCTTTCATTCGCGAAAGAGTACCACAACATGGCGATGTCCGTGTGCCATTATTTACCAAAATTATGTATGGATTGTATGGAAATAGTACCGATACAGCTTGAAATTTATGGCTGACAAGACTCACAATATCAGTATCTATGAATTCATCTCAAGTTGCGTCTAGGGTTAAGTTTTCCTTTAATAATGAACAAGAATGTTGTTTCTCACTACGTGCTTTAGCTGTTTCCCTCATTATGCTGTATTTTTCTTAGCCTGTGTTATCCACTGGGCACGGCAGATCAAGGAAGTGCTAAGCTCACAAAATGCATTTGAGACGGCAGAGAATTCTGGTCCCCTTGATGAGATCGAGTTTTGGCAAAACCGCTGTGCTGACCTTTCTGGCATCAGCAGACAGCTTGACAATCCAGGAGTCAAGCATGTCGCACACATCCTGGAGATGGCTAAGTCATCATATGTGGGGCCTTTCCTCAAACTGGCCGGTCAGATTAAGGTAGGGGTCTTCCTGCTTCGTTCTTTAGAACAAGGCGACACCTCAGTACACGGTCTTTCTGTTGTCTTTATTCGTTTCTGCTGCATCTCCCCTCATTCCCAACCTTTTGATGTTCTTGAGTGGGGCATAGTTGTCATACAGATTTTTTAAAAAAAGTTTAGTAGTATTTATGGAACTAGATAGAACTAGAAGCTAGGTGCCACAATTCTCTTGTGAAAGTTTAGCGTTTCCTCTTAGAAGTGTCATCTTTTTAGAAGTGTCAAGGTCTTACTACACCTGTATGGTAAATAATAAAAAGAGAATATTAAATGAGATTTCTGTAAGACTGGACTGCAGATATGCAGGGCTTGGGCCAAGCCAGCACTGCATCATGTTGCACTGAGCACTAAAGCCCTGCTTATCCAAACAGGAAGGGTCAAGACAGGCAGAGAGCAACCTGAAATTCTTGACAGTTCTGAAAGATCCTTGCCATGAGCTGGCTGATGCCAAGCCATCTGACATTCCACGCATGCTGCCCAAGATCCTGAATCTGATTCGGATGATTTGGGTCAACTCTGAATTCTACAAGACTCGTGAGAGACTCACTGGTATCCTAAAGAAGGTGGGTAAGCTGCCTTATTTTATGGAGTTTGACATGTTTTGGTCCATAGTGTTTTTGTGATGTCAGTGTAATTTGCAAAGCACCAGTAAGAGCTTGTCAGATGTATACCCTTATCTTTGTGATATCCTGTTCTAACCATGCTACCTGACTAATGCCTTTCAAAAAATCATTACTTTAGGGAGTCTGATGCTGGAAAGTTGTTCTGCTCTGTGTGACTCTTTGGTGTCATGTATTCTATTTTTATTTTGTCTGGGATTTACACAGTTCCTGGTTGTGGCAGATGTGGTCTTTTGCCCCACCCCCCATCTTTCTCCTCATTCCTGCGTGTGTGTGTGTGTATGTGGGTGTGTGTGGATAAGGGTGTGGGTGCGCATATCTGTGTCTGTTTAGCTGCTGCTTTTCTGCCTATCTAGAATCAAACATCAGTCAAGGAATGTCATGTGCCAAGTTTATTAAATAAATTATTTTATCACAAAACGCATTTCTTCAAGTGATTCCAAAGATGCTGTATATCAGGTATAGAAAACATAAGCCGTTCTCATTTTGGAAAGGGTCAAGATGAGGTTAAACAGGCCTTTTCTTTATGTGTGCAATATATTCAAATGGATGGTTTGACATCTTGCTAATGGTCTGATCTTGCAGATGAGCAATGAGATCATCCGGTGCTGTAGTCGTGACATTAATCTGGACAAAATCTTTGATGGCCATGTTCTTAGTGGCAAGAAGTCATTGCATGATTGCATTGAGTGCTGTGAACAGTGGAAGGAGATCTATGACAAGGTATTTTCTTCTGACTGGTTTCTTGTGAAATATTTTGAAAAATTTATATTTATATATATGTAGCGGAGCAGGTTCGCTCTGTGAGTTTTCTCTCTCCTCTCCCTCACTCTCTCCCCAACAAAGGCAAGTTTTCCGTCTTGTGCATAGGTTTTATTTGGGGCCGCTACCGCTGCTGCTGCCCGACGGCTAGGGTCGCTCTGCGAGCCTGCCCGTTCCGATCTGCTCGCTCGTGCTCTGCCTACATGGCTTGTCTCCCCATTGCACTCTGCCCTTCATCTCTCCCTTTGCCCGGTCCGCTGCCCACATTTATCGGGTAGGGCACGAAGCGCAACGGGGGCACTGTCTGGGCAAACAGCAGCAAGCCAGCGTACATGCCGTGAATGCCAAAATTTGTGTTTCTTACACACACAAGACTTAAGATTAAAAATACAAAGAATATATGTACACGAACATGAAAATATCCAATAAATAGAGGGCGCTCTGCTCTTCCTGTTAGTGTTAAGGAAAGTTAAGTAGAGTGAGAAGGAAATAAAGATAATTACGTTAAAAGGCAGTTAAACTAGCTAATGTGAATAGGAAAAGATAAGAAATATGCCTACAAACTAACCTAATCTATTAAGATGTTTGATGAGTTTAGTATCTACTGAAAGAGTAATTCGAGTAGAATCCGAATATGTTAGTTGTTAGTATCTGCAACTATCCTAGAAGGATATAGAAACGTTTAAAGAGAGTGAGCCTAGCACAGCACGCGGTCAAAGGACACAGTGCCTCACAGCCACGGTTCGCTGGGCACCACTCGACCTGGGCACCCCCCCGGCGACGTTGTGGCTGTGAGCGTGGTGGCCAAAACCGTCTCCGTGATGCCTGCCACCCATCACATATATATATAGTTTGAACTAAGGCATAGTGGAATCAGATAGTGGGTGCCTCTATGTTTTCCATATGTACCATTACTGTGTTCTGCGTAGATATCCAAGCTGCATCACAAGTTTTCTCCAGTGGGATGGGTTTTGGACAAGAGCAGCATATTTGCACAGGTTGATGCCTTTATACAGCGCTGTCGCGATCTTCTGGAGGTGAGGACTGTGTAATTGCTGGAGATGCTGGTTGATGTGTGCGAATGTGCGGAGAGAATAGACAGGAGAGTTTGTGTGTACATGTGTTTATCTGTACTTAAATGATAAAAGCATTTTCCAAAGAATACAGTACATGTAGCTAGCTATTCACCACCGATGTACGTAACAGCCCAAAGTCCAGCAGCTTTGGACCAGTGATTCTGTGCTGTTCAAGTCACTGTGCTGTTCATGTTAGTGTGCTGTTCATGTTACTGTGCTGTTCATGTTATGCTGCTTATGTTACTGTTCTGTTCATGTTACTGTGCTGTTCAAGTTACTATGCTGTTCATGTTGTCATGCTGTTCATGTTACTGCGGTGTTCATATTATCGTGCTGTTCACGTTACCGTGCTGTTCGTCATACCCTTTTGTTGAAGTTACTGTGCTGTTTATATTAATGTGGTGTTCATGTTATTGTACTGTTTGTGTTAATGTGCTTCTCACATTACTGTGCTGTTCATGTTATCATACTGTTCACATTACTGTGTTGTTCTTGTTATTATACTGTTTATGTTACTGTACTGTTCATGTTACTGTGCTGTTCATGTTATCATACTGTTTACATTACTGTGCTGTTCATGTTGTCATACTGTTCACATTACTGTGCTGTTCTTGTTATTATACTGTTTGTGTTACTGTACTGTTCATGTTACTGCACTGTTCATGTTACTGCGTTGTTCATGCTGTTATGATGCATAAAGTTGACAGGCTGTCACATTCCAGTCTCTGGTAATCAAGTGTTTCTTCCAAAGACGCTCTAATGCTCTTCAACTATGCTCTTGTATTCTTACTTTTAGGTGTGCGAGGCACAGCTTCATTTTGCAAGACAAGAAGATGGGCAAAAGTCCACCTTGCCCCACTTTGGCGGACAGAAGGGCCCAGAGATTGCCCGTGGCCTTATGGAAATTGAGAATCAGTTTGAGAAAAACCTCAACATCCTCAGAGCTGTGAAGAAGACAATCCTGGATGTGAAGGCAACATCCTGGCATGATGACTACAACAGGTGTGTGATAAGGCACTCTCTTCTCTCTTTGATTGGCCATGGTCACACTTTCTTTGTCTTATTCATTGCAGTTAGTTTGATGCACATCTTTTTATTTGAGGCTTTGGGGCTTATCGTGTAGTCACTAGGGCCCAACAAAGAGAGGACTAGGCCTGGAGGTGATGATGGCCTTTAGGTTTTAGAGGGTTGTTTTTTTTTGCAATTGGGTTCCAGATTTCGGGCAGGCGTGAAGGACCTGGAGGTAATGATGCAGAACCTGATTTCTTCAGCTTTCGACACTGTGACCACTGTTGAGCAAGGTGTGGAGGTGCTGGACATCTTCATGCACCTATCTTCACGTGAAGTGAGTGTTGAGCATCCTCTGTATTGTGGCTCCACCTAGACTGTGTTGGTCATCCTTTAGTGCATGTCACCGTGTACAAATGAACATCATGTGTTTTCCATCTATTTGGGGTGTATGTGTGTGTGGTTAGTGTTGTGGGAGTTCTTTTTTATTTTAAAGATTGGCTTTAAAAATTTATATTTATTTGATGCAGATCTCTACTCCTTTGGCTGAAACCAAATACTGGGCATTCAAATTTAGACTTACCATTTTTGTTTGTTGGGAGGGAGTCATGGAAGGGGAGAGCTACAATGAAAAACTACTTTATCCAGATTTATTTCATTTGCCACAAAGAAATGAAAATATGATTGATGTCTGTTTGCAGGCCATCAGACGTACAATTGACAAGAAGACAGTGGACATATATGTTTTGTTCAACGATGAGCTGAATGCAGTCAAAAAAGAACTGACGTTGAAAGCAGTTCCCCTAGTCCCATCACACCCCAAGTACTCCGGTGCGGCCCACTGGGCCCGCATGCTCAAACGGAGAATTGAGAAGGGTATGATGGTAGGTGCACTGCTTTCACAGCTTCCAATGGGTTTGTTATTTAGGAGACACTTCCCTGACTGATCCAGTAAGATCAAACTTGCAATATGTTCTGAGCATAGGTAGCCTTCTCAAAGAACACAGCAATTGTCAGAGAGCTGTTCTCGGTATTAGGATGGGTTGGGGGATCAATTTTTGTCATTTGCATCAGTTTCTGAGCATAGGTAGCCTTCTCAAAGAACACAGCAATTGTCAGAGAGCTGTTCTCGGTATTAGGATGGGTTGGCTGATCAATTTTTGTCATTTGCCTCAGTTTCTGAGCATAGGTAGCCTTCTCAAAGAACACAGCAATTGTCAGAGAGCTGTTCTCGGTATTAGGATGGGTTGGCTGATCAATTTTTGTCATTTGCATCAGTTTCTGAGCATAGGTAGCCTTCTTAGAGAACAAAGTTATCTTGTCAAAGAACATTTGCATTCAGTGGACCCAAGTTTTTAAACTATTTTTTAGTCATACTAATTGACATTGTTGCTTTTTGCAGATCAGTTTAATAGAATCACCTGCGTTAGAATTTGGGAAAGGTTGCTTTTTGCAGATCAGTTTAATAGAATCACCTGTGTTAGAGTTTGGGAAAGGTTGCTTTTGGGGATATATTCAGTGCATCCTTTAAATGTTTACCCTGTGTGTGACATGTAGATCATAGACAGGGCTCACTTTCTCCCATCGATTGGGAGCGGAGAGGAGACGCGGTCGCAGTACCAGCAGCTGTGCATTGCACTGGATGAATACATGCGCAAGACCTACTACGAGTGGACGCAGACCATTGACAAGGTGCCCATTTCTCTGTCACTGCACTTAGACACTCAGTTTAACAGTTCTGTCATCGTTCAGTTTTTACATTGCTGTTTGCTTCAGTCACCCTCGCTGCCCAGTGGAGTTGGAAGAAAACGCTCATGTTACTTTCCCATTTGGAAAATATACTTTTATATGACTTTGATTTATGTGCTGGTTTTTTTTTTGTATTTATATAAGCTTTGGTTATGGTTGCAATCTAAATCTCATGCACTTTCTTTTTCTAATGAACTGACAAGATGAAAATCATTTATAAAGAGCGTATACTGACTTTTAATCGCCTTGTTGATCATACCAATTTTTCTTGCAGACTTTTTTTTATTAGATTTATTTCTACTGCTATGCTTTTTGGTGGTTACAGTTCTTATGGACAGGTGCATTATTGTATGTTTTCTTAAAAAACATATTATGTAAACTGATTTGCATCTCTTTCTCAATCACACAAACCAACAGGAGAATGTAAGTTTTTCTCCCACCATTTTGCTCACATTTTCTTTTCTGGTGTGTATGGCACACTCTGCACTCTGAGCTCACCTGCATCCTTTGAACCTACTTTACCTATTATTTTTCCATCAGAAGATGCTGCTTGTCTAACATCATTTCAAAAGATGAAGTATTTTAACCAAGGTGGTTTTGTCCGAGATTAACAACAATGATTGTGGTAGTCGTTAATAACACAAGACTGTTTCGACTGTATTTCTACCATTTGCTGAAAATAACTTGTTTTGATGATATGAAACTGAGTGTCATCTTGTGTTACTAAAGATACTATGATAGTCATTTTATTCATCATTTTAACAAATTTAATCTGTTGTTGAGAAGTGGGGGAGGGGGTGTCATCAAGATACTTGGTACACAGTTAAAAGACATTTGATAGGTTGCAAAGTTCATCGTTTGGTGATCACAAAAAGTAATAAAATTTACATGTCCACAACATGCAGAAAGTAAAAGGGCAGGTCTGCCTCTTCTCTAGATTTTTGATGCCTAGTTATTCAAATTTGAGGGATAATGAGGTAACTTCAGCCCCATTTAAGTACAAAGCAAGGCAGGCTTAGTCTTGAGGAGTGAATCTTGGTTATCTTTGTCCTTTGCGCCTTCTTTTTTTAAACCTGCTCATTATTTGAACGTCATTTTATTGGGAGATTTCTTTTTCTTTTTTTCTGGTTTTGCATTTTGTGCCAAGTTTTCGATCTCTTCAGAAGTGCACATATTGTTTGCAGAAGGTTTCTCTTAATATAGTGGTGTGGTCCTCTTGCACCTAATATACCAGAATAAAGCTTTCATGTCAACATGAAGAGTTAGGAAGCCGAAGATATAATTCACTGTGTGAGTTTACACTTTGCCATGTATCAGGTGATCTCTGCCTTTTATCAGGTGATCTCTGCCTTGTATCAGGTGATCTATTTTAACAAACCACATGGACTTCACTGCACGGAGAAGGGTCTTTTCAGCAGTCTTTGGTGTGTGTGTGCTGCGTATGTTGTGATTTACTATACTCTGTGTGCTAAACTGCACCAGATTCGCTTTGTTGTCATTTTATGTGCTGTGCATGGGTGGAGTTTTTTCATCTAGTAACAAAAAAATCCATCTTTTAAGAATCTCGCCGGACAATTTTTTTTTTTGCAGTGGGTGGGCTGGGGGAAGGAGGATGGTCAAAAGGCATTTAGTTGACTAATACTATCAACTCATGATTTTCTTTATGTAAGTGCCTAACAAGCATCGTTTGCCATGAGAAACCAGTCTTTTTAAGTAGAATTTGTCTCTAATCTGTAGGAAAGTGTTACAGGTAATCCTAGATCTAGTAGAAGAATACAGGTTTCTGAGTGAGTAGTACCTCTGGTAGTTTCAAATTACAATACATACGATATAGAAAACTGCAAGGATATAGAAAACCTGCCAGGATGTATTGATTGCCGGAACCACTTCTTGATGCTATATTGTTCTTGCATTATTCTATTTGAAATAAAGTCTTTGAGTGTGGTATTTTTATATTAGCTTATGAACTAAATGGATTTTTTTCTAAACAAGAATGACTTGCAATGTTTTATTTTAAACCCTAGTACTTGACATGTCACTTGGCATTGCTAGATTGGAACAGATCGTTTAATTTAGTCCTGGCATATGTTGCCCACCCATGTCATTTGTACCATTTCAACAGTTGATAACAAAACCATTGGGCGGGGGTGGGTGGGTGGGACATATTTTATAAGTTCTATAAATAATTTGGGTCAGCATAGGTATGAGCCTTGCTTGTTGGGGATTGTGATACTGTGTTTATTCTTTGGCACTTGCAATTGAGTGTTGTATATATTTTAGTGCTCAGACACTTAGCTGGCTGCATCTAGTAGTCATTTTGAAAAGATATTTTTTTAAGTTAAACAGTTTGTTAGAAACTGAATTTGATGTGCTGCTACTAGTGCTAGGTGTTACATCTTGATAATCCTATGAAAAATCTATGTTTACATTAAAAACATGCATATTTTTTACTTCTTGCACACATCCTGCAACAAATTTAACAAGGAAGGACATACAGGGTTTTTGTTTTAACTTTCACTCACTTGAAATTTGTATATAGATTTGGTTAAATTTCTTTTCGTTTCTTGCTGTTTTGTGTTTTCACTCTTTAAAATGGTACACCTTTCAGGTGTACATGGGTGGGTATATTCTTTAGCTGTCATCATGATCCAGTGGATATAGATAAAGCAAGAAAACATTTCAGCAGAGTAGTATTAGAATACTTGCATTGTGTTTCTGACATTTTCCAAGGGTGTATATGAAGTACAGTGGGGGACACGAAAGATGAGTTATATTTGCTGCTTGCAGGAACCTCAAAAACTCCTGGATGTTCCACTCATGTGTCGTAGCACTGAAAGGCCTCCAATGCTTGACATCAACTTTAACAGGTGCATTTTTTAATTTACACAAAAATTCAACTTGGGATCTCTTAAAAACTAATATTTTATCATGAGGACATTTTGTTTTGTAATCTGATCAACAGACCAGTTAAATTTATATCATTGTCAAGCTAGCAGGGTCCTTTAGTTGAAATAGGTGAGAAAAATATGAAGAATGTGGAGACATTTTGCTTGGCTTGCAGAACCCTGCTAAAGATGTTCCAGGAAATTCAGCACTGGGAGAGACTTGGATTTGAAATACCGCACTATGCAGCAGACGTGTACTCTAAACGTGAAGACCTGCGCAATCTCCGTGAACACGTTCTTCTGGTGGTTCGTGACTACAACAGGTAGAGTGGACACTGCAGTTGCATTATGCAATCTTTTAAGAAGAAAGCCTGCATTCTTTAAATGCAATCCAAAGACATTGACAAAGATTTGAGGTCTGTGATAGATTCAGTTTATTTCATGACCTGTGTGCCTTTGATTTGTTCCAGCTCCTACCTTTTATGAAATCCTGTGAAGAAATTTAATTAACAATGTGATTTTTCTTCTGAATCAGGAATCGGTTTCAGGGTGTCTTATGCATGCACTGTATCTAATCTTGTGGGTTCTGCAACTTGCAGAATCATTGCTGCTCTGTCACTGGAGGAGAGAGGTCTGTTCAGAGAACGAATTCGTGTGCTTGACAAGCGCATCCACCCAGGCCTGACCAAACTGACATGGGCTTCAAAGAATGTCTCAGACTTTTTTGTTGCTGAATGCCGTCTGCATGCCAGCAAAATTCAAGCCAACGTGGATGACTACAAAGGGGCCAACATGCATATATCCAGTACATGTGTCAAAATCAGCGAGATGCTGCTGATCAGGATCGATGGCAAAACTGTGTACGAGGATCTCAAATTTGATGAAGACCAGGTGGGTTTTGCTCGTTGGTACATGTGGGATGGGGTTACCTTTTATCGGTTGATAGGTATGAGACCAGGTGGGCATTGCTGGTGATAAATGTGAGATCAGGTTACATTTTTCTGGTTGGTAGGGATGAGACCAGATAGCCTATGCTGGTGATACATTTGAGATCAGGTTACCTTTTTCTGGTTGGTAGGTTTGAGACCAGGTTAGCTTTGCAGGTTGACAAATCTAGGATTTCCAGGCTCTGTAGTATTACTGAGGTGGGAAGAGCTTCTTCTGTTGAATGAGCTGGTTTTTCTAAGCAACATGCTGCCCTAACTTGACAGACTAAGAAACTGCTGTGTCATTTGTGGAAGCACAGTAAAGATGGCTGTTGGTATTGCTGCCTGCAGTCAAAGAGTTAAAGAGTAAATAACAAGTTATCAACGAGTCTCCCCCACAAAAAAAACCCCCCCCCCCCCCAATAAAAAAATTTGGTCCTTTCCTTTATGACAGGCTCGGCACAGAGAGAATATTCAGAAGAAGCTGAAGCAGATACATGAGGACATCATTGCCACCATGCGTCAGACGTTCAACATCTTCCAGGGCGATGGCAGCGAGGTGCAGCAACACTGGCACCGCTACACTGAGAAGATTGACCGCATGGTGGAGGAGGCTTTCCGCCTGAACATCAAGTGGTCCCTGCAGGAGCTGTCCAAGGCCATCAATGGAGATGGCAAGTCTGCACCCAACCCTTTGTTCAGGGTGAAGGTCGTTCTGGAAGGAGACAAGGTTAGGGGTGAAGAGGATGATGGCGAGCGTGGTTGTGTCTGCAGCAGCATGTAGAGAACATTTCACCATCAGGAGAATTGATGCAAGACGTTTATCTTTGAGGAATCGCACACATCTAGATAAAACACCAAATAAAACATGGAGTGGTTGTTATTAGAATGCTTTAAGCACTTCTGAGAGTACATATTTTTCATATGAACATTTGGCAAGTGACTTCAGAATCATACTACACAAAATGCAAATCCTACCTCTCAGATCTTACAATTATTTAACCCATGTTCATTATACAGCACTTGTTTCTGGGAAATGAAATCCTATTCTTGCCATTTTCGTTTCCACTCACTATGGCAAGTGCCAAGTGAATTACTCATCACCTTCGGGCCTAAATAGAGCAGAACTATATGTCTTTTCTCACCTATCCTTAAGTGGATTTCAGGCCAGGACTGATCTTTCTCAACAGGTGGAGTTTTCACCAACACTTAAGCAAGTGGCAACCATAGTTGGCAACATTGGTTCTCACCTGACAAAAGCTATTTCTGACATCCCTCGTCTGCCCAATGTTCTTACCAAGAAGAAATCACAGAAAGATGTATGCTTCTTTCACATATTTATGCTCAGAACTTTCAATGTTAGTTGTATTATCATGTTAAGTATAGTCAGCCAGTATTTGAGATTACACATCACAGTGAGTTTTGCCCTTATTTTTGGACAAGTGTAATGCAAAACATCAAAGAAATGATTCATGTTTATACCTTCCACAGTTATTTACTCTAGGTGAATATGTGTGCATACATGTGTTCACTTGTTTTCTTTGTTTTGTTTAGTTTGCTCATATTTGTTCCCTGCTGATAGTGTTACTGTTAAATTGCTTACTGCTAACAGTGTTAAGAGTTTAATGTTAATGGTCTTAATTTTTGTGTGCTGCTAATTGTCATGTTTCTGTAGTCTGTATTCTGTATTTCTGTATTTGGTATGCTGTGCATAGTCTTAAATCTGGATATTAATTTCTGGAATAAATCTTAGATCAGAAAATTTTTTAAAGATTGCTCTCAGCTTAAAAGGATTTGTGCATGTAAAGACCAAATGGTTAACCTCAGGGATGAGAATTACCAGGAAATTTCCCTTTTCCCTGGCTTATCTGTGACCCTGACTCTGCAGCCGATACATGAGGTCATCGGACGGGATGATGAAACAAAGAAGATCCAGAACGTGATCAACGCCGGCATGCAGAGCAATGCTCAGAACCTGCAGTCGTACCTGACCACGTGGGATAACTACCGTGAGATTTGGGAGATTCAGAAGGATGCCTTTATTCGCCGTTACCAGAAACTCAATCCGCAGGTTTCGTCCTTCGATGCAGATATTGGCAGGCAAGGAACAGTGATGCAGAACTTTCTTTAAAAGGAATTGTGCAGAGTTCTTCTGGCCAGTGTGGGGAGTTCTTACATTTCTGGCAAATTCTGACAGTCATTTGTGGTTCTTGGTCGGACATTTCTCTTACATTTGTCTGCCCCTAATT
This sequence comes from Lanistes nyassanus, assembly GCA_004794575.1. Lineage (NCBI taxonomy): Eukaryota > Metazoa > Mollusca > Gastropoda > Architaenioglossa > Ampullariidae > Lanistes > Lanistes nyassanus. The sequence goes on along the minus strand of SMGT01015654.1, from coordinate 57,412 downwards.
TTATAAATATCTTTTATTTCCTAAATGTTTTGTTGGAAGTAAAAGGCATGGTGTCAAACATCTTAATCCACAATGCAAAAGAAGTGTCTATGGCAGATCTGGCAGATATAAACACATCTTTTGTTAATCCCTAATGTTGTCATAATGATTGTGATTTTTGTATTGTTCTAGATACACAGAGGTGGCCAATAATGTGCAGACACAGGAGACCATTCTAAACATCCAGTTTGTTCTGCTGGATTGCTCCCCCCTGAAGATGGCCATTCTAGCCCACTGCCAGGAATGGCAGAACAAGTTTACGACACTTCTCAGTGAGATTGCTATCAACTGCCTCAAGGACCTCAGCTCCTTCCTAAAGAACAATGCCCACAAGTGAGTGCACAGAACTACCTACAAACAACTCTGTGTGTCTGTGTGCTTTCGCAGAAAGCATGATCACCAGGTTTTAAACACAAGCCACTGTGAGCAGTTTATCCTGCAATCAAAACACTGTCAGGGTGCTGTCCTGGCAGAACACTTTGGACTGTTCCTTCCTAGAAATGTTGTTCATGGGGTCGGTTTCTTTTGGACCTCATTGTCTTGACCAAGAGATTTTAATAACGTAACATTACAGAACATCAGAGCCAAGAGATGAGGGTATCATCCTTGTTCACATAATTTCAGCACAAGAGTTGGGTTCCATTTATTAAAACAGTAAATACCAAATGAACTTATTTTAGGACACCTGGACTAATTACTTTGACTACTTTGTCCAGTAGGCAGGGATTCTGTTTTGTTTGAAAATTTGGTGATGCTAACAATTTTGGTTGCATTTTCCATCACCCTGTTTACTTTCATGTGACAGTGACACACTAATTATATAGCTTGGTGAACTTCACATCAAGTTACAAGCTAGGCTGCAGGCATCAAATAGTTTGTTAAAGTTATGTCATCATCCTTACCCCTCCCCACCCCTCCCACACACACACACCAGAGTATACAGGTGACAGTGTTTGCCACAGCTTCGACAACATTGTGTGACTAATGTCGGACTTAAACATGAGTATGACACAATTTTCTTTGTGTTTGTTATTGTGGTAAAGGGTAAGTCAGCCCCCTCAAACGCTAGATGAATTAGGAGAAAGCCTGACGCTGTGGGACAAGCTGAATGCTGACAAGCCCACCATTGAGGCCAAATTTGGGCCCTTGAGTGAGCAGTTTGCCATTTTGGAGAAATACGAGGTTCCAGTGCCTGAGGAGGTGAGTGCCTTCTGTCTAATCTTAATATTTGAGCTCTTCTACAAGCACAAAAATAGCGTCTGGGTGGAAACACCAACATTAAGTCAAACAGGTCCGCCAGTAATGCCCTGTGCTTGGTGTATGTACTGCACTATTGAGGGCAGACTAGCAAAAGATAGCAGCTGTCACAGCAGCAACATTTTCTCCTTGATTGCAGGTGATTGCCATGCACAATGACCTGGGCAACGAGTGGGCTCGCTTCCAACAGGTGTTAATAGATGCAGAGCAGATGCTGAAAAAACACAAGGTGAGGTGTCTAAGTTAGCTTTATTTGACCACCAGTCACTGATTTTCTTTTTGGTTTTGCGGCCTTGAAACTTGGCTGTGTGACCTTGAAACCCCATAAGTTTACATTGCTTTAGATACTAGAAGAACACACAGAAGACGAGGGCTTGTCTGGCAGCAGAGCTCCTTAACAAGGTGCACATGGTAGGTGATAAAAGGAGGAAGAAAAAACACATTCTACAGAAATTCATGAACCCTCCTTAGAAATATTGATCTTATTCAGACAAACATTGTTGTGGTGTGTGGCACGGTGCTTCTTTTTTTTTTTTATTTGGCTCTCATTTCATTCTTCCAATTCTCAATCGAGTTATGTAAGTTAATGTTGACTTTGTTAAGATTTTTTCTTAAACAAAAAGGTTGTCTGAACTTTGCATTGTTTCTGTCACAAGCAGTTTGCTGAGTTGTGACACTGCACCTTCCTGACTTCTTCCCTTCTTTGAAGAATCAGGTTGTCAACACTCTTTTTGTACCATGTGCCTCTTGGTTTGCCAGCCACTGCACAGCTGTCTGAGTTCTTCACAAACCGTTCTCTGGAAACTAAATGAGTAATGTTGAAGTTCATTTGACAGCTGGTACAACCTCTTTTTTTTTTTTTGTCTCTTTCTATCCAGGAACGATTCAGGAGCAACCTGCTGGCACAGTCTGAGGAGTTCAAGAAGCAGGTGGCTGGGCTGATGGAGGAGTTCCAGACTAAAGGCCCCTTCACCTCAGCCATCAGCACCACAGATGCACTGGACACCATCCAGGTGATACGCAGCCAGCTCAACACACTCAAGGACCAGGAGCAGCAGCTAAGGCGAGGCCTGGGCATTTTCAAGATCGACCAGCCTCCATCCAAAGAAATTGGTACTCTAGAAAAGGTTGGTTCATGAAGCCATTTAAATTTTAAGGCAACAGGTAGGGTTTTTTTTAAAGTCTGGATGTAAATTCATTTTTAAAATAGGGTGTGCTCTGCAGGCATGTGGAAATGTAGGGTGAAGTCTGGAAAATTAGTGTGCTTTTTTTTCTTACTGTACTGTTGGTCTTGCATAATATGCCTGCAATCAGAAAAATAGAAGGTTGCAATAATGGCAGAATAGTTCTAAAAGTCACATCCCCAAACCAAAATGATCTTGCATGCTGAAGATTTGCACCTTGCTTATAGTTATGTGTCAAGAAGTGAAGGTTATCTCCCACTTTTTTTTGTTGTTGTTGTTGGGAAGGTGAATTGGTAGGGGGGAACAAAGCTTGAGTGACAAGCAAAGGATAAATCTTTAATTTTGAACTTTGCAGTCTCTATTATCAAATTACTTGGCAGATGTCATAAAAGATTCGTGTATAGATTGGTTAGTCAAGGTGTCTGCTAAGTTGGGACCAATTCTAAAGCAATTCTTGTCAGTTATCTTGTCAGTATTTAGCACAATTGGGGAACCTGCTCAATTGAGCCAGACCATTCCAGGGTTGACTAAATTATCCCAGTTGACTTGAATCCACTGCAAAGATGAACTGTAAAAGCAATATACACAAATATATTTTTTCCTTTGAGGATCATCAGCACCAGCAAAACTCAAGAACTATTGTTTTGGTTTAAGCCTCTGCTCATTCACTAGTGCACCTTGTGCCAAATAAAATGTGTCACTGCTCCCAGGACTTAGAGATGATCGAAGCAGTGTGGGAGCTGACACGAGACTGGAGTGACTCATGGGCTGCTTGGAAAACAGAGAAGTTCACTGAGCTGCAAACAGCCGAGATGGAGACGCAGTCCGTGAACATTTTCAAGAAGCTCAACAAATACAGTAGAGAGGTTAAGGTCAGTAGATTGGGTTGTTGTTCCTTCAGAGATTCTGCTGTAAATATCTTGATTTGGCTAGTTCCTTGACTTAGGGTCATGGTGCATGAATGGTACAAAAGCATTTATCATATACTGCATTTCTAAATCTAGAGATTAGATTTACATCTTTAAAATTACAGGTAAATGCAATAGCATGGGGGGGGGGGCGGGCGGGGTAATTACAGTGTGATCTTTACAGTTCTTTCAAACATACTTCAAATTGGAAATTATTTCTTACAGTGATATAAGAAAATCACAAAGACATTCAGCACACATAAATATGAAACAGATAGGATGTAGTGATAATAATCTTGGCTGATTGCACAGATTTTCTGTTGCATTTGCAGGACAGAAACTGGGAGATTGTTGAGACGAGCAAGGCAAAGGTGGACCAGTTCAAGAGAACCATGCCACTCATCACAGACTTGAAGAACAAGGCCATGCGGCCTCGTCACTGGGACCAGATTCAGGTGGAGCTGTTTTTTGGTGTGTGTGTGGTTGGTGGGGGG
>SMGT01015654.1:39867-53509 GCA_004794575.1 Lanistes nyassanus | reverse complement strand
GGGGGGGGGGGGGGGGGGCTTTGGTTGTGGCCCTGACCAGACATACAAGATCCTGAAGTTCTGTTTGGAGCCGGTTTGGTCAGGTTAGAGAAAAGGGAACCTAGAACTTTGCTATAACGTGCCACAGCTTTAAGTTCTAATCTGAGCTGGATAGGTCATAGAGAGGGGAACCTAAAGCTTTATCATAATAAGCAACAGCTTTGAGTTTTGATTCAGACTGGTTGGGTCAAGTTAAAAAGAAGGGAATTTACAGGTTTTCCATAAAAAACATTGGCTTTCAGTTCTAATTTGGCCTGATTGAGTCCAGTTAGAAGGGAACCATAAGCTTTGTCGTAATAAGCAACAACTTCAATCTCGGATCTGAACTGGTTTGGCTGAGTTAAATAAGAGGGAAAGAACTCCAGAGCTGTGGTTAATATTTGACAGACGTTGAAGAGAAAGATTTCTGAGGCACACAAATCACTGTTGGCTTCCAAGCTTTCTGGCTGCAGATGAATGAGCTTCAGAATCGGCTACAAATAATGGCACAAACTTTTCACTGTAAAGGTCTGGCTGTGTAGCAGCAGAATTTAGCTGTGTGGTGTTCAAGAAGCAAAATCTGGGTCACATGGGCTGGGAATAGGGGGCCCTAGAAACATAAAATGTGCAGACGTGTACAGGGTTAAAGATTTCTTTAAGGTGTCACATTATTCAGGGAACTTAACTGCATCTTAGTGGGAAATTGTCTTTGATTCCAACAGACAGAGATGCAGCGGCAGTTTGATCACAAGTCTGAAGAGTTTACTCTCGAACGGATCATCGAGTTTGGCTTCGACCAGTTTGCTGAACAGATCGGCGACATTTCTGGAGCTGCAACAAAAGAACTGGCCATTGAGCAGGTCTGTTGTCTCCCTTGTTTTTCTTTAAAGTTTCAATCAGTTTGGCATATTTTGGGACAACACATAAATCCATTAAGTGCTAAAATGTACATTCTTCCAGCATGCTTGACTACTGTGTGTGTGAAAACTACATCGTATTCAAATACATACTGACAGGGTCTGGGGGCCATTGCTCAGACATGGGAGGTGACAGAACTGGACATTGCTCCCTACAAGGACAAAGGACATTTCAAACTCAGGTAAGCACATTTCAAACTCCGGTAAGGACATTTCAAACTCAGGTAAGCACATTTCAAACTCGGGCAAAAATGTTTGGAACTCAGAACAGTTCAAATGCGAACAGAGATGCATCTTTAGAATGATGCACTGGTGGGTAGGTGGTAATTGAGTCCTTATCTATAAACAAAGCAGTCTGGTCTGTTTACTGACAATTCATGGTAAGAAAAATGCAATGGATTTCCTACCTATGCACCATTTTAGGTTGCATACAATGAGCTTGGACCAAAAACAAAAAAACTTGTGACCTTTTCAATTGTTTTAAAGCTGACATATTTTCTGGTCATATCTGCTTTGTGAACAGGAGCACTGAGGATGTGTTTGCTGCCCTTGAAGATAACCAAGTACAGTTGTCAACAATGAAAGCTTCACGATTCGTCAAGGCTTTTGAGCATGAGGTAGATCAGTGGGAGAGGACTCTTTCCCTCATTCTGGAAGTGACAGAGATGCTGTTGACAGTGCAGCGGCAGTGGATGTATCTGGAGGTAAAACAACATTGATTGTTTTTGGGAGGAAGTTGGATCTCAGAAAATGGGAGAATTACCTGTGTGGTAACAATAAGATATCTGCTGTAGTGTCATGTGCCCAGGTATTCAAGAATCTCCAACTGAGTCCTAACTCGAGGACGACGTAGGTTTTCAGACTGTAACTACCACTGCGATCTCAGGGGGACACCGATTTCAGCATGTTTGAAATAAATGCTGCATGAAAACTACCACAATTGCAGTAATCTACGTATTTCGAAAGATCAGTTTTGGAATTCTGTGTAAAACTCTGCATTCAAAAATGTATCCAAATGAATGCAGCAAAATGGCACTCACGATTGCCTCGCTAACTCCTAGACAGTATCGCATGGTGTCGCGAGCACAGTTTAGAAGTCGTGTATTGTGTGGTCTAAGGGAAGGAACTTGATAGAAAAATGATGCCGCTATAAGAAAACACCAATCACATCTCTTGTCGACCAACCGCGTTCGGTTTAAACATTTGTAAAGTCTTCGCAGACCATCCCAGTGAAAACAACGGCAACCTTAGCAAATATTGTTCAGGCTTCTAGCGTAATCCATGATGGCTTTGTGTTAATCCTGTCTGTAACTGACATACTCAAGAGTACAATCTGTTTTATGTGTGTGCATGCATGCATGGGTGCATGCCTATATGAGTGTGTACGTGCATGTGCATATGCATGTGTGGATGTATGTATCCATAATTCATACATTGGTAAATATATTATCAGTTGCATGGGGCTGCACTGACAACTATATGCTTACACATAATTATTTCAACTCCATGATTTAACTTTAATATTTGCTTTTATATCAACAGAAAATTTACTGTGAAACAGATCTAAAGTTTTTTTTCCCCCTCTGCCTTATTGTAGAACATTTTTTTGGGTGAGGACATTCGAAAACAGCTTCCTCGTGAGTCAGCAGAATTTGATGGCGTCAACAAGAGTTGGAAAGAGATCATGACAAGACTCAACACAGTCAAGAACGCACTCAGAGGAACACACCACGCAGGTAGGAGGGCACAGCTTCTTTCTGGCCAGCAGGCAGATAGGTAACATCAACAAGTTGACCTTGTTTCTTTATGCAAAGGGGGATTTGAGCAGAACACACTCATAACTCAGAAAACTTGTCCCAAGAGCAAAACAGGAGAGGTCATAAAATTCTTCCTACCTGCAAAATATTCACAATGTTCATTTGGTACAGTCCCAATAAAAAATGGGTTCATAACATTTGGGGGGGATGGGGGGGATTGTACACAGTGCATTTTGGGGGGGGGGGATTGGTGCTTAACGTCCAGCCACAAACTATGTGCATATCAGGACGGAGACAGTGCCTTTGGAGTGCCTTGTTTAGAAAACCCTTTCACCTAAGCTTGTGTTGATACAAGCTGTAAATTCTGCTTCACCTGGTGCTAAATGTTGTTGCACCTAGTGATAAATTTTGTTGCCCCTCATAATGAGTGTTGTTGCGCTTGGCAACAGGCTTGCTGGAGCAGCTGAATGATATGAACACGAAGCTGGAGGAGATCCAAAAGTCACTGGACATGTACCTGGAAACCAAACGACAGATCTTCCCACGCTTCTACTTCTTATCAAATGACGATCTGCTGGAGATTCTTGGCCAGTCCAAGAACCCTGAGGCTGTGCAGGCTCATCTCAAGAAGTGTTTTGACAACATCAAGTCCCTCAAAATGAGCAAGGTAAGGAGGAGTGCAAGATGTTTAAACCTTTAAGGATGTCAGTGGATCCCTGTAAACACTTGGGGAAGGAGGTTGTTTGTTATTATTGTAACCGGCACACACGTGGCACAAAAGACCAAATTTACCAGTGTGCGCCGTTGGAAGTTACAAAAGAGTTTATTTACGTGGGCTCAATCCCGGTGTAGGCACTCACTCACACAGGCGTCCAAATCGAAACCTACTCAACTACAGACGCGTGATAACAATAAAACATGACATTTATTAACATTAAGAACTCCCCTCCCAAACAGACATGGACATCAAAAATAAATGAACAAGGATTCTTACAGACAGCAACAACAATAAATCATCCTAACCGAAACTACCTAAAAAACATACAATCGATGCACTGCTATCCTAGTGTGGCCCCAACTAATTACTACACAGGCCCCGCGCACGTGGTAAAGCCAAAAGTGGGTGATAGAAAGAGAACTAGAAAAGGAAGATGTGAAGGAAAAGGGAAGAAACGGAAACTGAAAATGCAGAGAAAGAAAATGAAGAATTGAAAGACGTGGACCTGCAACCAAATGCAAGATTCCACATGTATCTTCATGACTATACGGCTTCACGATTTACTAATTCTCAACCTTGCAAATTACTTGTACACAAAGCCGAATGTTAAATCACAGACCAAACCAAAATATTCACAACCCAAAGGAATCAGTAATAACTTTTCTCCAATCTTCGTAGCATTGCTTTTCATGTTTACAATGTTTAAGAAAACCACGCTTGCTGTCAAATTCAGCACAAAGAAATCAATGCATCAAAACCCATTTACAAACTATCACTGGCATTCTAACAACTAAAACCCAAGTAAAGACCACATAAGCAAGACCACAAGACTGACGAGTGAAGCTACACGCACAGTTGATGTCACCGCTTAGGCGACAACGGTGAAAAAGGACCGAGAACACGTGGTTCCCGCGAGATCAGAAGTATTTCCGGTCACGGTCTCACGAGACTTCCGGTCGCAGTCTCGTTAGACTTACAGTTTTAATTACATTGTTATTCTCACAAAAATATTTTCTTTGTACAACTCCATGAAAAGTATTTTACAACAATCTTTTCAGGAGGGTTGTATTATTCTATATGAAATTATAAGCATTAATATTTATAAATTCAGATCTTTTGCAAGAAATTAAGAGATGGTGGTCACTACTGTCAAATGTGCAGTGAAATCACAAAATCATTTGTGGTCCTTAGTCACAATGTATTGGTTTCATGCTATAACTTCATGACAGAGCAGATAGAGTATTTAGCAATATTACATGTACAATAATGTGTTTGTGCTGCAGGCCGGCTTGACTCAGAAATGGGAGGCAGGAGGAATGACATCGAGCGAAGGGGAATACGTTGACTTCGGCCATGCTGTGTATCTGGAGGGGCCAGTGGAGGTGAGAGCCTGTTACCATTGCTTGCCTCATCTTGTGAGTCATCTTGATATCTGTTTTATTCATCTGCTAGTACGGGAGTAGTACTTTAAGTGTCTTCATTTCTTATAATTCCCCACGCTACTTCAGTATCAGCTGACGTGATAGAACACAGCTATACGTTGCTGCAGTTCCCTCATGCATGTCTCTGCTCAGCATGTCTCAAAGTGTGTTTGGTGGAGATGTTATAATCTAAATATTGTAAATGCCCTAACACAGGCCTGGCTCTGTGATGTGGAGAAAACCATGAGATGGACGCTGAAGGAAGTGCTGAAGAATTGCCGCGTGGCCTTGAAGAAGAGTTTGACCAAGCGCGATAAGTGGATCAAGGATTGGCCTGGGCAGGTATGTGACTGCTTGCCTCCATATTCCGATGAGGGTTTTTATCAACAAAGACACGAAGACAATTCAAAACAAGTCTAGATCAAGCAGATGACAAAATTGTGCATTGAAACACCATAACAGAAAAATTATAAGTTTGATGATGATGTCTTTTTATTGTCGAATAAAACTTTTTTGCTGTGCTAACTGAAGTTTGCCACTCTAGGATTGTGAAAAGGAGAACTTTTGCTTCTTTCTTTTATTTTCAGATGTGCATTACAGCTAGCCAGATTCAGTGGACTCAAGATGTCACCAAAGCATTAACATCAACCAAGGAACGCGGTGACAAGCGACCATTGAAGAGCTTGAAGAAAAAACAGGTAAAACTTACAGGCTTTTTATTTAAGTTTTTTTGTATTACTTTTGCTTGCTGCCAGATGTAACTTGCACATAGTCACCAGTGTACAGTACTTAAAATTGCATCTACCTGTACCCTTTATTTCCCTGGGAACAGTGGTGGAGAGTTATATATATGCAGTAAGTGACTTTACAAAGTTTACCTACAAAACAGCTAGATAACTGACATAGGTATGGTCAAAATACACTTTTAGAAGTCGCCAATTTATTTTCAGAGTCAAAAAGCCTAATGTCTAACTTTTCTGACAGTCACATGCAGACACAAGTGCAGATTCTAGTGTATAATAGCTCATAGTTCTGGATACAGGGGCGCCTATAGCATTGGGTAATGCTTGCTTGTAACCAAAGGGTTCAGAGCCTACGTCAAACTTTATCAGTCAGTGGCACCTGCTTACAGGGCTAGCCACTGGGAGTTTTCTTCATGTACTCCAGTGTCCTCCACCCTAGTTTTCCCAACCACCTCCAGGGTTAAGGCATCTGCTTCCAAGGCAGGAGGTCGGAGGTTTGTGCCCCGGCTGAGTCATACCTAAGACTTAAAAACTAGCAGTCTAGTAGCTGCCCTGCCAGATGCCTGGCACTATAGGGAACAGTACTAGGTCCAGTGTCAGCATGATGTGACTGGTTGGGAGGGCCTAAAGCCTGTTGAAACAGCAGTCCCAGTGTGGCAGCATGTTAACTTGTCTGAAGCAGCACCGTCCTGATATGCCCCTCATTTGTGACTGGACTTTAGGCAATAAAAACCAACAAGACAAGCCTTGCCTTTCCCGACAAACTTTCTCATCCTTTTCCCTTGTTCTCCCTATCCTGAGATTTGATGTTAAACACTAAACAACCATGTCTACAGATGGCCCCATAACAGAGACAAGTACACATTCTAGAATGTAATGGCTCATAGTTCTGTACCTGTCCTGTGTGCACAGGTGGCCATGCTGAACAAGTTTTCTGAGGCCATCCGAGGCAACCTGGCCAAACTTCAGCGCTCCAAGGTTGTTGCCTTGGTGACCATTGAGGTGCATGCCCGTGACATCATTGAAAAGCTGATCAAGACCGGCTGCAATGACATCAACGCTTTCGACTGGCTCAGTCAGCTGCGTGTCTACTGGGACAAGGTGAGTGTAGTGCTTTCTCACCTGCTTTTATCGCTGGTGACAGGATTTAAAGATCCTCCCTATCATCGTCTTTGGATGACCCAGTACATTTTTGTCAGTTTTGTAAGTCCTGTATATTGCTGTATAAATTTTGCATAGCTATTTCAGATTCTGACAACAGAAATAAATTCTTGTTGAAGTTTTAGCATTGCAACATGTATGAGCAAGACCCATGATATTTGGTCTGTTTTTTCTAATTCCACAGGATTATGATGACTGCGTTGTAAAGCAGACAAACACACAGTTCCAGTATGGCTATGAGTACCTGGGCAACTCGGGCCGTCTGGTCATAACACCTTTGACTGATCGCTGCTACATGACCCTGACCACAGCTCTGCATCTGCACAGAGGTGGCAGTCCCAAGGGTCCGGCCGGTACAGGAAAGACGGAAACGACCAAAGATCTGGGCAAGTCCCTGGGGATGTACGTCATTGTGGTCAACTGCTCGGAGGGTCTAGACTACAAATCCATGGGCCGCATGTTCTCTGGACTTGCACAGGTAAATATTAATAACACCAAATGTTGTTACAGCACTAATGCGTAACCATTAGGTCAAGATCATGAGGTGTCAAAAATAGTTTAGATATATTATTGACACCCAGCTGCAGTAAAACCACAGACTAGGTGTATAGCTATGAGGTCATCACAAAGCATCAAAATTCTTTTCTCAGAGTGTGTACACATACCTGTTCATGCACATATGTATAGGCATATGTATATTGTGTGTGCATGTGCAGTCACATTGTGATTTTCAAATGGTGTTCATTCCGTTGCATTAGATTCCTGATTATCGTCAGTTTTTGGAATGTATCAGATAAGACTGTATGATACCATACTTTCTCTTTTCTTCTTCCATGGAATGGCATTATATTTAATTTTTTTTCATTTTTCATTTAATCTGCAGACAGGAGCATGGGGCTGCTTTGACGAGTTTAACCGCATCAACATAGAGGTTCTGTCTGTAGTGGCCCAGCAGATTCTGTCCATCCTCAGTGCACTGGCCGCCAACTCTGAGCGCTTTGTCTTTGAGGGCCGTGAAATTGACCTGGTGTGGTCATGTGGTATCTTTATCACCATGAATCCTGGTATGGAGGACCCTCTCCCGGCCCCTGTTTCCCTGTCCTTTCTTCAGTCTTTCCTCTTTGCTTTCTCTACAGTTTTGCTTGACTGTGAGGTGTCAGAGGGGGTTGGATTGAGGTCTCAAGGGGGATTTAGCTGTGAGATGTCTGAGGGGGTTGAATTGAGGTCTCAAGGGGGATTTAGCTGTGAGATGTCAGAGGGGGTTGGATTGAGGTCTCAAGGGGGATTTAGCTGTGAGATGTCAGAGGGGGTTGGATTGAGGTCTCAAGGGGGATTTAGCTGTGAGATGTCAGAGGGGAGTTGATTGAGGTGTTAACGGGAATTTGGCTGTGAGTTGTCAAAGGGGGGGTTTGACTGTGAGGTTCACAGTGGGGTCTGACTGAGGTGTCAAAGGTGGTGGCTTTGATCATGAGCACAATTTATTTGTGCAGGTACAGAGCTGCCAACTGTTACGGAATTTCCGTAATCTGCTACGGAAATCAATCTCTTGTTACGGACCTACGGAAATGCCTGATTTTGTTACGCAAAATCCGATTCTGACTGTTTAAAAAAAAAGCATCCTTTTTTCCCGGCGAGACAACCTGATCATATGAATTAGTCATGCGGGAAGCTGGTGTAGACAATGTTTCTCTTGACCTCCGGTTACACATGTTAACAACCAATCGGGTATCCGTTTCGGTAAGCCGATCGCCTTTCAGCCTGTAGCAGTGTGTTGAACTAGTTTTGAAAACTCTTAAAATGGCGAAGAGGCTGGTTGATGAAGCCAAGGCAGATGTTAACGAAAAATTGCGTGTCGGTTGTCAGCTTTATAGAGAAGATTACACGAAGCGGTAACCGTGTATCAAGGCGTCTTTAAAAGCAGGATTCGTGCGTTGCGAACTGTGCTTGTCCGAGTTTAGTATTCGCCATAGAGTAGGTACGTGACAATCTAGGTCAGAGAGGAGGGGGGGGGCCACGTGCGAAACTCGTGAGAATTTGAAGCCAAGTTTTTCGCAAGTGGTGTAGGGTACCAAAGGTTTTAATTCTGCGTGAAATATTTACTTTAAAAAAATCCTCCAAACCATGATAGTCAATAATTGTTCTTATTGTTAGAACATCTCTTTCCAGTGACGCTTGTTTGTAAGTTCACTTGGAGCAGGCCAAAAAAGACGCTCCCAAAAACAACCTTGCGATACAGAAGCTAAGTAACCCGTAGCATAAACTATTGAATAAATCGACTCATTAAGCATTTTTGATTGCACATTCTTAATTTTATGAGGTTTCAATCCCTGCCTTTTTTTAAATTCAGTTTTTCTCAAGAGTCCCGTCTGCTTAGAAAAAATGGTTTCGTGTTAAGCAAATCCCAGCGTGCCTAATGGAAAAAAGACCTAGTGACATAGTCTAAAATCTGACTGCCGTAAGCTCGTTATTTCTTTCCTTTGGTAGAAGACTCATTTTCAGTTTCGTATCAGTAAAATCAATTAATAGTACTATGATTGTATTGCTGAGAGTTTAAGCTTTCCATTGATATCTTATTTTTAAATATTGGTGAAGATCTGTAGAAGTTATGAACGTTTAACGCTCACAAACTCAGTTTGCTGGCACAATTTCCTTTTAGATCCTCATGAAAAAAACGTTGCAAAATTAAATCAAAGAAAAATTCAAAACTCCGTTAGTTTTTGGCCTATTTTAATAAAGTTTATATCATTTTGCTTGTATTTTTAAGCTCTTTATATTAATATACATCACTTTTGAACAAAAAATTGTTGAAATTTTTGTCACGTACCTACATGAAGGCATGATGTTGAGCGCCACTGTGAGGCCACTATTGGAGTATTGCAGCAATTGCATGTAAGATGTGGAAGTTGCGACTGGTTGTTACTGAAGTTCTGTTCCAAATTACTGAAATTCTGTTTTTGTGTTGCTGATCTTAAGTTTTAAGGTTGGCAGCTCTGCAGGTATGTGCAGGCTACTGATAGACACAGTGCAATAGGTCAGACTGAGCAGTGCTGAGGGTTAGACTTGATGTCATTTTGTCTTCATGGATTTCATGTTTTTGAATTACACTTTCAAAATAGGAAGCTGTTCAAAGCATTAATAAAATAGTCAACTGTACATGAAGTTCAGGTTGCATCCTCATGGATTCGAGGTGAATGAGACATTGTACCATGGGAAGTGCCTGTGAATCATTGTGTGAGATATTTATATATTTGTTTACATCCCACAGGTTATGCTGGTCGCACAGAGTTGCCTGACAACCTCAAGTCTATGTTCCGTCCCATTGCCATGGTGGTTCCTGACTCCAACCTCATTGCTGAGATCATCCTGTTTGCTGAGGGCTTTGGCAACACTAAGGTTGGCAACCTTTTCTCAGCCGTTCATTAACCTAGCTGCCTTCGAGAAATCTCAGTCCTTTCATTCTAGTGTGTTGCATATTTCTTTATACTGTCTTTATGGCAATGAGATGAACACTGGCAAGGTGTTTGGTACACGACATCTGGTGCTGCCGAAGTTAGCAGATTAATCAACTTTACCCAGGGTTGAGAAATGTTTTATAAGAGGATCTTAGCAATGTTCAGCTGGTAGATAGAAAATGTAAATTGAAAAAATGATGAACTGTTCTCATTGGACGAGTCTTTAGTCCCTAAATGTGATCCATGGGGGGAATGTACTTTCAGCTTCTGGCCAAGAAAGTCTTCACTCTGTATTCCCTGGCTACACAACAGCTGTCTAAACAAGACCACTATGACTTTGGTCTGCGTGCTCTTGTGTCGGTGCTGCGGTATGCTGGCAAGAAGAAACGCAGCAATCCAAATATGTCTGATGAAGAGGTAATGTCGCTCCTTCCTCCTCCTCCCAATTAGCTGTCGTCAGTTGACTCCACTCCCCTTTTTCCCCAAAAACATCTGTTATCTGACTGAAGTTAACACAAAGAAAGTATGTCCTTCCAATTGAAAGCGAATGTTATTGAGGTTTACTGAGGCTTAGTGGGGTTTACTGAAGCTTACTGGGGTTTACTGAAGCTTACTGGGGTTTACTGAAGCTTACTGGGGTTTACTGAAGCTTACTGGGGTTTACTGAAGCTTACTGGTGCTTGAAGACTTTTAAAGCAGAACCTGTAACCTTTGTAAGACTGAGATGAGAGAAAGAGAGAAACTAAAGCAGAAAGCAGACTGTTGTGCCATCAAAAAACAACTCCCTACCTTTTTATGTTTGTTGAAGATGACATAATTGATGACAATGTTGTTTTGAAAATAAAGAGTTGATGGTATTTTTCTTTTTGCTGTAGATTTTACTGCTGTCCATGAAAGACATGAACATCGCAAAGCTGACTTCTGTAGATCTTCCACTGTTCAACGCCATCATGTCTGATCTCTTTCCAGGTGTTGAGACACCTGTTATTGACTACTCCAAGGTCTGGCATGTGCTTTAAAAAATATGAAATAAATGACACACATTCTAACATGATGATTTGTATATGGGATCATGCCTCATTTGAGTAATGTTGATAAGTGTATGGTTGTCTCATACAGACTATTTCTTACTTTAATACCTGAAAGCTTGTGGTTCTGAATATCATGTCATTCATGAAGAATTGGATATCATTGTTTTGAATAATTTTAATGTTTAAGATTGTTGGAGTTGGGGAATCAGAATTGTACTCTGTTGATGCACACCAGTGTGCAAAATATTTCTGTTTGGTTACGTTCATTACACAGTGTGGGTATATCACCCAGCCATAAGCTATTCCATCCTCACTTCTCTGGTTTCAGAACATGCTTGCTTACTTGTAAAAAGATGTGGTCAAAATCCAAAGGCACATTCTGGTGTGTTTCAGCTGAAAGGAGCCATTGAGCTGGAGCTGAAAGCTCACAGACTGCAGGTTAACCCCCCTGCAGTCACCAAGGTCATTCAGTTGTACGAGACCAAAACTTCTCGACACTCCGTAATGATCGTGGGCAACACACAATCTGCTAAAACTGTCACCTGGCGAGTACTGCAGGCATCCATGACACGCCTCAACCGCGATGGCGATGTCAACTACCAGCAAGTGAAGGTGACGTGTCCCGCTGAACAGGCTTTTCTTGCTGGTTTGTAGCAGTTACAATATACAGGAATGCCATTTCAGTTTGATCTTAATGCCGGTAACACTCAAGGATCATTGATAGTCATATGTTACTTACAGTACTCATACTGTGCAGAAGATCTTTATGTCTGATGTCACGAGGAATTTCCGTTCATGGGTTGGTAATGGTCTAAAGAAAGTTTTGTTCCCATTTGTTTTTAGGACTACCCATTGAACCCCAAAGCTTTGTCGCTTGGGGAACTGTATGGAGAATTTGACCTCAACACCAATGAATGGACTGATGGTGTGTTGTCAAGCGTCATGAGGCAAACATGTGCAGGTGTGTTCCTTGTGGCCACTGAGGTTTGTACTGAGATGGCCAGCTGGTGACGGCAACTGATGCAGTTATAATGGGCCACCTGTTTAAGAGCCTGGTGCATGATTGCATTGGGAGAGGTAAGACAGTGTTTCCTAATTCATGATTCAAGCATCTGACTGTATAACGATTTCGCTTCAGATGAAAAGCCTGAAGAGAAATGGCTGGTGTTTGACGGTCCTGTGGACACCCTGTGGATCGAAAGCATGAACTCTGTCATGGACGACAACAAAATCCTGACCCTCATTAATGGAGAGCGTATTGCCATGCCTGAACAAGTCTCGCTTCTCTTTGAGGTGGAGGATTTGGCAGTGGCCTCCCCTGCCACAGTTTCACGCTGTGGCATGGTGTACAACGACTACAGCGATCTTGGCTGGGAACCATTTGTCACATGCTGGCTGGAAACCAAGCAGAAGGAGAAGGCAAGCTGTTTCATATATCCTTTGCCCTTGTATTAGATTTTTTTGTTGTTTTTTATCAGAGAAGTTGAAAACAGTCCCAGAATGTCTTCATTTGAAGTTAATGTGCAGGGATTGTTCCATCTCCAGGGCCTAGCAGATGAGCTGAAACGGCTGTTTGACAAGTTTCTGGTCAAGATTCTCAACTTCAAGCGAGCTAACTGCAAGGAGCTTATCCCCATTGCAGAACTGAATGGAGTTACCTCCCTGTGCAAGCTCTTTGATGCTCTGGGCACTGTTGAGAACGGGGTAGGAATACAGGATGTTTCCTCAGGCCTCACTGGTCTTTGTACAGACACCACAGTGTTGCCTTCTTTAGGTGGCTGTTTGATGTGAGCTACTGATCAACGATTGATAATTGATTGGAGTCATCTAAAACTGGAAAGTGGACTTGCATCTAGCTTATTTCTTGTGAAAATCCTGGATATAGTAATAACAAAGAAACTGGTCCAAGCTAAATACTAAGAACAACCCAAAGGTGAACTTTCTGGATAAAACCCTTTCTTCAGGACAAACCTGATGTTTGTAAGCTGTTTGGGCAATGTCAGTTTCACTTGGTGTTGTTTGGGGTTTCCAGGAATAAGATTAAATCAAAAACTAGCCTGTGTTAAAAACAATCTTAACTTGCAGGTGGATGCTGCAGACACGGAGAACTTCGGCCGCATGGTGGAACTGTGGTTCCAGTTCTGCATGATCTGGTCCATCTGTTGCTCTGTAGACGAGGATGGACGCAAGAAGATTGACAACTACATCCGGGAAACGGAAGGGACTTTCCCCAACAAGGACACCATTTATGAATACTACGTCGATCCAAAGAACAAAACCTGGGTCCACTGGGAGGAGAAGCTGAAGGGAGGCTGGAAGTACAACCCAGCGTAAGTGACGGACTTAGTCTGTTGGTAAAGTTCACTCCTTGTCTGGTGTTCAGACCAGTGAATATCAGGCCTTGTCTGGTGTTCAGACCAGTGA
>SMGT01015654.1:0-37387 GCA_004794575.1 Lanistes nyassanus | reverse complement strand
TCTGGTGTTCAAACCAGTGAATATCAGGCCTTGTCTGATGTTCAGACCAGTGAATATCAGGCCTTTTGTCTGGTGTTCAGACCAGTGAATATCAGGCCTTGTTTGGTGTTCAGACCAGTGAATATCGGGGCTTTTGTCTGGTTTTCAAACCAGTGAATATCAGGCCTTGTCTGGTGTTCAGACCAGTGAATATCAGGCCTTTTATCTGGTGTTCAAACCAGTGAATATCAGGCCTTGTCTGGTGTTCAGACCAGTGAATATCAGGCCTTTTGTCTGGTGTTCAAACCAGTGAATATCAGGCCTTGTCTGGTGTTCAAACCAGTGAATATCAGGGCTTTTGTCTGGTTTTTAAACCAGTGAATATCAGTTTGACGATGGATGGCTTGCTTGAGGGATGAATATCCTGCTGTTTAAAAAAGACATCTGGATTATAAGCAGATTTAAACTTGGTAAATTTTATTTGAAGAGATAATTTTGCAGGGTTGGGGTGATGGAAAATCTTTCGAAAAAATTTACTTTATGCATGTAGTTTTGAACAAATATTGTTTCTGCAGGCATGTGGAATGCAGTTCTGGGTATGTGGTTTGCATAGTTGTGTTCATGTGCATGAATGTGTGTATGGCATGTGTGTGCATACAGGTATGCTGGACTAAATGTGTAATACTTTTACTGACCAAAGATTGTTTCCTTTCTCCAGCCTGCCCTTTTTCAAACAAATTGTGCCCACGGTGGACATGGTGCGTTACCAGTTCCTCATGTCCACATTGATCAGCTCTGAGAAGCCAGTCATGCTGGTTGGTCCTGTGGGCACTGGCAAAACATCTGTGGCTGAGAACACGCTGGGCAAACTAGACCGCAAGAATTACAATGTCTTGTGTGTTAACATGTCAGCACAGGTATGGGCTTTTGAGAAATAATTCCCACTCCCACAAAAATGTCCTGATATATCTGATCTGCATTTTCTTCATAACTTCATTTGCTCCCAAATCTTTTTTTAGGCATCACCTTTAAATTTGTAAAAATGAGTGCTGGATGTCTGTTGCACAGAAAATATCACTCAAGATTCATGTCCACTTGTTGTTATCATTCCTATTTAGGATTATTTCCTGTCAGATGTCTCGAGTTCATGTCGAGCAGTACGTAAGGTATGTGTCTATAGTTGATGCACTTTTGAGTCTTAGAACTTTCTCGACATAAAATGCTTTGATTCCATCATGTTGACTTCAGACGACATCCAACAATGTGCAAGACATCATCGAGAGCCGAGTGGAGAAGCGCACCAAAGGCGTGTACGTTCCCATCGGCGGCAAGAAGCTCATCACCTTCATGGACGACTTCAACATGCCAGCCAAGGACACGTTTGGCTCTCAGCCTCCATTAGAGCTGATTCGGCTGTGGATAGACTACAGCTTTTGGTACGATAGGCTGAAACAGACAGTGAAGAAAATTCAGGTTAGTCCCATTGGCCTCTGCATTTGTGCTTAATGTTTCTGCTTTGGAGGTATATTTACTTACACTGGATGGTGATGTGGTTAGAAAAATCAGCCTAGAATTTATTGATCTTGCTGCATTTGTGTGTGTCTAATGCATGTATGTATGGAAATGCCTTGATTCTACACTCAATCATCTAACAGGGCATGCTTCTGGTAGCAGCCATGGGGCCCCCTGGGGGAGGTCGTATGGTCATCTCTCGCCGCTTGCAGAGCCGGTTCAACCTCATCAACATGACCTTCCCACAAGTACGTCTTCATGGTTTTGCCATCAAAGTTGTAGCTCGTACTAAAGCTTCAGCTTTCTTGCAGTTCCACCTGTTCTAGAATAATGTTTGTAAGTACTGGATCTCATTGCTAAGATGTTAGGCTTAAGTACTTGAGCCTTTTGAAGAATGCTTTGGAACAGGTCTATCTTTTCTGAGTGTTTGAACTGATTGTGGTGTAATTGCCGTAAATGTTACTCCAGACCTGTTGAATTTGCCTTGTTCTGTTTCAAAGGAGTCACAGATCAAGCGAATCTTTGGCAGCATGATCAACCAGAAACTGCAGGACTTTGAAGAGGAGGTGAAGCCGATCGGTGACATCATGACACAAGCTACTATTGAACTGTACACTGCAGTCGTCCAGCGATTCCTGCCGACACCCACCAAGATCCACTATCTGTTCAACCTGCGAGACATCTCTCGGGTACAAAATGTTTCTTAGAGCAGAAAACTGTAGCATTCTGTTTAGGAAAGCATTCACCTTCACTGTTGCCTGAATCAGGGTGGAGAAGAAATGAAGCTTAATATAAATTTGAGGTGAATGCAGACATACAAATGCCATCTGTTTCTATCCAGTGATCAAAAAGAGTGTGATCAAGTTATCAAGTTGTTCAAAAATTTATCAGAAATGGAAAGTTCTTTTTGGTACCAATATGGTATGATCACTTCCTCTAAACCATTAAATTAAAGTTAGCCTTATCAGTTTGATTACATGAATCACAGTGGTGATCCTGGTTGCCACATCGTTGTCCTGATGAACACCAACAATTGAGGGCAGCCTGTTTGCTTCATCAAGTCAAAGTTTACACATGTGATTGACAGCATTATTTTAAGTGCAAGAACCCAAATGTTGCAAACATTACAAACATTTTTTAAAGAATTTAACATTTAGACTACATGTGTACAAATATCAGGTGCCATAAAAGCTAGAAGCCTATGAGCTGGTCACCAAACATTTTGCAAAGTGTAATGCACCGTAGATGTTGTTCAGAACAGACAACAGCGTAAAGTGATTTGTGATGAAAATGCTGGCAGTGTTCATTATAATGCTAACATCCTGTCATTCATTCAGTGAAAGACACCAGCTGCCATGATTCTGGATTCTGTGTTTAGATTCTGTTCTTTTTTGAGCTAGGAACAAATCAAGGTTATCACAGTAACAGTGTTCATGTAGGGATTGGGCAGAGATTTTTTTTGGACTGGCTTCAGGTATTCCAGGGATTGCTGAGGGCCCACAAAAACTATCATGATACAAGACACGCAATGACACGCCTATGGATCCATGAGTGTTTCCGGTAGGTCGTGTGGCCTGGATGTATGGAGGAAGCACAGTTTTAATGCTTTTAGGAAAGGTATTGATTATGGGGGCATCCCGCTTGATTTGTGTGAGATGATGGTCTGAAAAAATTTACTCCATCCTCATAAAATGTTTAAATGGACCCACCTGTTTACCCCCTTTCAGATAGATCTTTTGATATAAAAGTAGTGCAAAGAACTTTTAAGGAAAAGAATATTCCTGAGTCTTGGTGGAAAATAAAAAAGTTGATAGTGTTTTTGTTGAATGTTGTTTTGTGCTTGCAGGGTGTTTTCTGATCGCCTTGTTGACAATAAGGACTATGAGATGTTTGTGGGAATACTGACAGAGAAACTTGGTGTCCTCTTTGACCAGACATTTCATAATATCTGTCCCAACAAGCAGCCTCCCATCTTTGGTATGAAACAGTTATTGAGTTGCATTTGGCTGTATTTTATAATTTTTCAAAATAATTATAAGGTGGCTGATGATATTTACCTTTGTCAGAGGGAACTGAAAGAAAAAAAATGTGTCTGCTCATGCATTAAAAATCTCCTTTGTCTAGCAGGCATAGAATCAACCATCTTTTATGTTTCTGCTATTCTAAATCATCTTTGCTGGTTTTATTTTCTGCATGAACGGGTCATCTATTGGTTTTTCTGAAAAAAAAATCAGCTGCCACACATCATAACAATATGAAGTGTATATGTCTCAGCTGCTGCATAGCTCTATTTTGTAGTGTGTTGGGATTGTCGTAAACTATGATCTATGTTCTATGTCCTGCAGGAGACTACATACATGCAGAGAACATCTACGAGGATATCGCGGATGCTGCTGCCCTGAAGAAACACATGCAGGACATGCTGGAGGAGTACAACAGTACCCCTGGGGTTGTTGCCATGGACCTTGTGCTTTTTAGGGATGCCATCGAGCACGGTGTGTTTGTGTTTGTGTGTGGGTCCGTGCATGCAGTCATGTGCACAGCCATGTGTGTGTGCATTATGTGTATGCATGTGTGTGCATGCGTGTGCACATATGCAGGCATTCATCCTTGCTTAAGCTTGCAAGTATTCATGTGCATATTTGGAGTTATATATGAAGGGCAACCAAATAGTTGTTAAAAGCAAGGGAACTGAACTAAGATTTAGAGAGACAATGTACAAAAGACAGACATTTTGGGGTCTTACACTTTCTTCAGAACTATACAACATACCACACACAAAAAAGACACAGAAAATGCTCATAAAATAACATGATGAAAGAGAGAGAAGGAAATTAGCTTCATAAGGCTTCAAAGATGTATGCCGACAGGTTTAAAGACAGGATGGGAAGCAGGTTGGTGCCATGAGGGACTTTCCAGGGTGATGTCAATTGTTTATTACATAACATTTGTTCTAAATTAGGATTAGGAAAACCCTTGCTTTCTGCTTGTTTATACAGTTTCCAAGATCGTACGAGTCATCCGACAGCCACGAGGCAACATGTTGCTGGTGGGCATTGGAGGCAGCGGCCGCCAAAGCCTGACCCGCTTGGCAGCCCACATTTGTGAATACACCACCTTCCAGATCGAAGTGACCAAACATTACCGCAAAGTGGAATTCCGTGATGGTGAGCTTCCTCTTCAAGTATATTTCTTAGCGTTCTGGGGTGAAGGAACAGGAAACAAAAGTCCCCAGAACCATCATTGTTAAAAGGCACACAAAACATGTTCTGGATTTTTGGCATTATAACTTTGTCCCGTATTACTTAGCTCTGTTTGTTATATTTTGTTCATCCAGACCTGAAGAAACTGTACTTCCAAGCTGGGGTTGAGAACAAGCCCACGGTCTTCCTTTTCAATGACATCCAGGTTGTGGAAGAAGGATTCCTAGAAGACATCAACAACATCCTCAGCAGCGGCGAGGTGCCCAACCTGTATAAACCCGATGAGTTTGAAGAGGTCAATTCTATTTTTCGAAGTTCTGCTGGTTACTTAGAAGGACAAACGTGCTGAATTTTAACCATTTGGATTTAATGTGGAGCAATGTCTGCAATATATTTGTTTAGGGAATACATTTTTGCGTGGCAGAAAATTTAGTTACTTGATCGACTGATTTTGAGTTTGTTGTTACAATGAAAGTCTTAGCAGCAGCCTTGAGTTTTGGCAATTTCTTGATGTCCGTAAAACAGGTGCGCAATGCCTTAGCAGATGAAGTAAAGAAAGAAGGAATAGATGACACGGCACAATCAGTGTTTACCTTTTTGATTGACCGTGTGAGAGCCAACCTTCATGTTGTGCTGTGCATGAGTCCCGTTGGAGAAGCCTTCAGGTGAGTGTTGTTCACCACATAGCAGAGGTAGTTTTAATGTCAAAATATTTGCTGATTAAAAAAGAGGTAAATAGAAGGATGTTACCTGAAGTTATGTGGTTAACATTAGATTTGGTGCTAATCTTTAGTTCATCATGAGATAGCTTACAGAAATGTTTTAGCAAATGTTGTGAATGGATGGTGCTCATCATGTCAGATTTCAGAATCTGGAAATTATATCACATTACACTGCACACAGAATGTCCCAGTGCAGTGTATACGATTGCCAAACCTTGCTACCACATTTTTAGTATGCAGCATGTGGGAACAATAAGGGTAAACTGTATATTAACATTACAGATTTCAATAATTGTGTTAATCAGGTCATTGTTCCCATTTTCCAAAACAGAAAGAATTTTTTTTAAATCCTTTCCATTGCACTGAAAATATGATGCTATGGCTAGACCAGTGGATTGCTGTAACTGCATTGTTGTTACCAACTTAATTCTTTCATTCGTGTTGTTTGCCAGCTCCTTTTTTGACCAGTTTCATCGCCAGTTCAGGTTTCTGTGTCTTTAACTTCTATCCTCACTCCCTGTATGCTACACAAGTTTTGACTCCACACCATATATATGTCTGCTCACTATAAATCAAGTTTCAAGGAGAATGCAGAATTGCACACCTCAGTACATTTCTAAAAGCTGCACAGCAATTCTGTTTGGATTTTGGGATTGGGAGGAAGGGGCAGTCAAAACACATTTTTCTTGCGGTAGATGGATAAAGATGATTTTATTTTTATTTATTTATTTTTGAGAAGGGTATGTTTCTGAAGTATTTGCCATCCTATTCCAGTGTGAGTGTGCATATGATACATACCTGTTGTATTGATGTGTTTGCATATATTATACATGTATTATTGTCCATCACCATGTTTCTGTATCAAAGTACAAACACATGAAGGTCTCTGTTGTGAACATGATGCTTGAGACAGATCAATTTTAACTGTTGTGAGTGATTGCTGTGAGGTGTACAGTACATATAGCAGTGCATTTCCACTATAGTTTGATACTTTGGTCTTAGAACAATACGATATTTATGATCTTCCAGGGCAGGATGTTATACCATACATTTAATGAGCATGAAACTTACACTGAAAGTTGGACAATTCTTGCTTACAAGATTTTGTGTATTACATAAGATATTCCTCAAACCACTCCACCATGTGACATATGTGAATCTGCATAAACACACATGCATGCATGGACGTGAGTTGTGAGTGATTGCTGTGAGGTGTACACATGCATGCATGGATGTGTGCGCTTGCATTCATAAATCTTTTGTGTGATGTTTAGACCATTCCTTGTTTATTTTTGACATATATTATTTGATTTTTTAGAGAGCAGTTAGGGGATTAATGCAAGAATTATTTCTTCTATTGTCTTACCATGTGATTTCATAGATATTTGCTTTAGGTATTTGTTTTTTATTATATAATGGGCAAATAGTTTTGCATTACATAAAACATCACTGTTTGAACAGGAATTTTAGACATGTATTGGTATGAAAGATGTGATTTAATCTGTGCAAAATGGTTTGGTGTTACAAGTTGTGTATAATTTACTTTGCAAATATTCTTATTCACTGACATGTTGTTCAAGGTGTGTTTGCTGATATGTGCAGGAATCGTATCCGCATGTACCCCGCTTTGGTCAACTGCACCACCATTGACTGGTTTACAGAGTGGCCGCTGGACGCTCTGCTGGAAGTGGCAGACAAGTACCTGGCTGAAATGACTCTTGGGAGTGAAGAAGAAGTGTGTTTCCTGACATTTTGTGGACAACCTTTGCCATGCTATCTTCTGTGCCTTTTCCACCTTCCCTTTACGCCTTTTGCAACCCTGTCTGTATTTTCTTTGAGTTTTCACAGGCCTTTCACCACAACTTTCTCTATGGGTGGGTGGGACCACATCATTCTTCACATTTTTTTTCTTGTTATTTCACTAGCAACAGATTAATACAAATTAATTTGTTATTTGTTATTACTTATGTTTTTGTCATCCTGAAGAAGGGGCCATGCCCCGAAATGTCAACTTCTTGTCTAAGCTTCGCTTGGTCAAGTTCTCTTAATTGTTACCTTAGTTACCCCAAGCCGCTCGCCTGTTTCTTTTTAAATTAATACTGTTAACATAGGATTGCTATGCAGTCTTACATGAATCCTGACTACGCGAGGTTCATTTTGTAACACATTCCAAATTGCTAAGTTTCTAAATTATCCTGTTTGAACATGTCAGCTCCCTGCCTTGCAGTGTATGGAATGGACCGTTTTTCTTGCAGGATTTAGCAGCAGATGGTTAGTGGTCTCAGAGGTGGTCTTTGCTTTTGCTTTTGTATTTGTTTTTGTTTCTGTTTGAATTCACAAGCAGGTTTTGCTGGGTT
Organism: Lanistes nyassanus; assembly: GCA_004794575.1. Classification (NCBI taxonomy): domain Eukaryota; kingdom Metazoa; phylum Mollusca; class Gastropoda; order Architaenioglossa; family Ampullariidae; genus Lanistes; species Lanistes nyassanus. Next base: position 29,614 of record SMGT01015654.1, on the reverse strand, counting down.
TTATTTATTTTCGTTTGATTTTCTGTGTTCTTCCACATCTGGAACTTACTTTTTTTTAAATTGGCATTCTTATTTGATCAAATCAGAGCATAACTTTATTGCATTCTGTGTTCTGGTTAGGAAATTATCTGTAAGGCATTTTAAATAAAGTGATTTTGTGTTTTATGCATAAAAATGGCCAATGGTAAACAAAAAGTGTCATCTGGTTGGTTTAGTTTAGTCCTCGTTTATCGTTGTGGAGCATAGGCCTCAACAGTTATCCTCTACTTCTTGCAGTCTCTGGCGATCTTTTTTGCTCCTTCCGAAGACAGGTTGATTACTTTGCCATCTAGTTACCAAGGTTTATCTTGTCTATTTCAGGACAAGCACAAACCTTCCCTGGCCAAGATCTTCAGCATCATGCACAAGTCTGTTTCCGACTTTTCCAAACGCATGCTTAATGAGATGCGGCGCTACAATTACGTCACACCTACCAACTATCTGGAGCTTGTCTCTGGATACAAAAAGTAGGTCTTCTTGCTTTTCATCTGGAGTCTTTTTTTAACTTTTCTTTAGAGATGTTAAAGTTTGTCTTTAAAAAAATCTTTCAACATTTGATTTTCATCCACATGTTGTTTATACAATTTTATCACATGAAACAATTTTGACTTTCTCTTTTCTGCTGGTGCACAGCTACATGTTGTTTGGCATCCTGTTTGTGGGATCTGACAATTTGCTCTTGGATGTTTTACAAATAAAGGCTTTGGATGCATGCAGGCTGTTATTTGTTGGATAGTTTTCAAGCGAAGGCTTCGGGCTTGTGCAGGTTGCTGTATGAGAAGAAAAAGGAACTTGGAGATGCTGCCGACAAGCTGCGCAACGGTCTGAGCAAAATCGATGACACTCGAGAGAAGGTGCAGAAGATGTCCGTAGAACTGGAAGATGCCAAGACCAAGGTGGCTCAGTTCCAGAAACAGTGTGATGACTACCTGCTCATCCTTGTGCAGCAGAAACGTGATGCTGATGAGCAGCAGAAGGTGAGTGCGACAACCAACAGAAGGTGGATGAGATTGAGGAAGTAGATGAGAAGCTAGATGCATCAGTCGCTGTATCTGTTGTTCGTGCTTGCTGTTGCAGTGGTTGTAAGAACATGGGTGATATACTGGCAGAACCCGTTGTCAGCTGTGATAGCATAAGGCTAAAGTCCCAGAAAGGCTGTGCAGGGGAGTCTCAGTCAGTTGGTGTGTAAATCTCTGCGAGAGGGTTTGCATTCGTGTGCACAGTGTGCTGAAAAGCCACTGAGAGAAAAGACAACATGCTTTAGAATTTCTTTTCCCTCTTGCTTTTTGCTAAACATGTGTGTTGGTATGTGATAACATGCGGTGTCAATGTCTTGCTGTTGGTAAGTGATAACATGCGGTGTCAATGTCTTGCTGTTGGTAAGTGATAACATGCGGTGTCAATGTCTTGCAGTCTGTGGCCCAGAAGAGTGAGCGCATCGCTGACGAAGAGACCAAGTGCCAGCATATGGCTGACCTCGCCCAGAATGACCTCAATGAAGCGCTCCCTGCACTACAGGAAGCCATGCAGGTGGGTGTTTGCAGTAACTTTTAAAGTGGACTTTTTAAAAATTTCTAGTCATTTGATCAGGCTGTATAATGTTTCAAAGATTAAAGATTTGTGCAATGTCTGTCAGCCTGGAATAGGTTCAGTGGCAGTGTGTATAGTGGAGGCACCGTTATGCTTGAAGTTGAGACCGAACCAAACTCTTCCTTCATGGTTGTTCAGCTGACCCTGACAAAAGTAACAGAAATAACAGAGGAATGTAAACAGCCATCCTTTAGAGGTGTGAAAACAGCAGTGATGTCACTACAGTTGTACTGGTGATAGAACGAATGTTAAGTCTTTGCCCAAACTGTTTTTACCTAGGCTCTGGAGTCGCTAAACAAGAAGGACATGACAGAGATCCGATCCTATGGTCGTCCCCCAGCACTGGTTGAGAAGGTGATGGAAGCTGTCATGATTCTGAGAGGATCTGAACCCACCTGGGCAGAGGCTAAGAAACAGCTGAGTGAGTGCATACATACTTGTGAGATCACATACCTGTGAGACAACTCAGTATAACCTGACACCTTGTGAGGACTCATCCTGTGCATTCTTTCTCAAAACTTTCCTTTTTTTCCGCATTCCTTTTCGTAAACAGGTATTTCGTTCATTTCATTGGAGTGAATCTTTTAGATACTGGGGATTAAGTAGAACAAAACCTCTCAAAGTGAACCTTTAAGAAGCATTTAAGTATTCTAACCTTTAATTGTATTTACTGCAGTCAACGTTGATGAATAAAGACATGCCTGGAAAGATCAAAACTGGATGGTTGATTTTTTTAATTTTAATTTTTTAATTTCAGATATTTAACAGTGAATAATGGCCATTTTTGTTTTTTAAGAGGGTGATACGTTTTTTCCTATTAATTTAGGGTTGTTTTTTTCCTTGCTATACCCCATATTAGAGTAGAGTTAACCATTCATATGAGTAAGTAAATATCTGCATACTTCATGCCACAGGTGATGGAAATTTCCTTAAGCAACTGTTCAACTTTGACAAAGACAACATCACAGACCGAGTCTTGAAGAAGATTGGCCAATACTGTGTGCAATCTGACTTCCAGCCAGACATCATTGGTCGGGTGTCAGTGGCTGCCAAGTCGCTGTGTATGTGGGTGAGGGCTATGGAGGTGTATGGGCGAATCTATCGTGTGGTGGAACCCAAGCGCCAGCGTCTCAACGCAGCCACATCTCAGCTGAAAGAGAAACAGGATGCCCTTTCCGATGCCAAGGCTAAGCTTGCGGAAGTAGGTTGTGATTTTTGCCGATCCATTCCCTCTTTCCCTACCCCTCCCCCGGCTCCTTGCTTGTCTCCCCTCATTTATTTTCTTCTGATTTTGAGATGCTGCACTAGTTTGTTTGTTGGCCATTTTCTCACCCAGAGAAACAGAATAGCACATCCCAGGTTAAACATATCATGATCAATCTTGCTGAACCCAAGGTATGGACAGGTGTATCCCTCATCTAAGATGTTCACAAGCTCTAAAAACATGTTTCTTCATCTGCCTAAGGTGTGACATCTTTGTCAGCCCACCCACAGAATAGGAAACATGAAGTGCAGGTTAGAAATCCTCATATTAAATTAGGGGTCTACTTCTATAGTGTCTGTCCTCTGCCTGTACTGGTTGTCCCCATCTGTACTGCAGCAGCTGACGTTCAAGCAGAATTGTTTTTTATTGTCTTTGTGTTGCTGTGTGCTAGGTCGAGGCCAAGATGGTGGAGCTGAAGAAGCAGTATGATGAGAAGCAGGCACAGAAGGAGGAACTGAAGCGACGGGCCGAGCACACGGAACTCATGCTGGACAGAGCCTCCAAACTGGTGTCAGGCCTGGCAGGTGAACGTATCCGCTGGCAGGAAACGGTCAAGGTGAGAGGGACATCAGCAGACATGACATGACATGACATGCTGCAGTCAACTTACACGTTGAGTCAAGTTTTTTAGGGTTCACATGCATGTGTGCATGGGTATGTGTGACCTGGGTATGTGTGCATGTGAGTGTGAGAGAGAGAGAGCACGCTAGTGCAGAGTTTGACCAGGCACTTTGTGAACCCAGAGGAGGAAGCTGCATTAACGTTAATATTTTCTGTGGGGAAGGACCAGTGAGAACACTGCATTAACGTAGGGGTTAAATTTCTTTGGGAGGGTATGAAGAGAATACTACATGAACATGTGATAAATTTCACATTTGCATTGATGAAGGTGACAAATTTCTTTGAAATAACTTGAGGAAAACAAATGCTCTAACAAAGGTGATACATTTCTCTGGCACAAGCTAAGGAAAAGTTTGTTTTAACCAAGGTGACGAATTTCTTTGAAATAACTTGAGGAAAACAAATGCTCTAACAAAGGTGATACATTTCTCTGGCACAGCCTAAGGAAAAGTTTGCATTAACCAAGCTGATGAATTTCTTTGGTAGGACCTGGAAGAGAAGATTGGCTACCTACCAGGAGACTGTCTGATTGCTGCTGCCTTCTTGTCGTATATGGGTCCTTTCTTGTCCAACTACCGGGAGGAGATAGTCCAGAAAGTGTGGATGGCTGAGGTGAGGACAGCTGAGCAGCCACAGCTAGTTCACTGTCATTCTTTTGACATACGTCAGGTCCCTTGTGTGTCGCTTGGCTGTGATGCTGCCTGCAGTGTAAAGTCTTGAAGGTCCATTTTATAAGGCTGCAATAACTGGTAACAATAGCCAAAGGTTAAGGTCAGAGGGTTTTTTCTTGTTTGGGGAAGGGGTTCAATGCTACATGTGTTCCCACAGAGCTTTATCAGTGGACTTTTTTTGTTTGGGAAAAATGGTGAGCAAATTTTCATGATGCATCTGTGCAGGTTCGGAAACTGAACGTACCATGTGCACCAAACTTCAGTTTCTGTGACTTCATGGCTAAGCCCACGATTGTGAGAGACTGGAACATTCAGGGTCTACCAAGTGACAGCTTCTCCACAGAGAACGGAGTTATTGTGACACGAGGCTCACGCTGGCCACTGATGGTGGACCCACAGGGTCAGGCCATTAAGTGGATCAAAAACATGGAGGCCTCAAAGGTAAAATATACATGCATGTGTCCAGTGTGTGTGTGTGTGCACATGCATGCTCACATGTCCATGGATGTGTCGTGAGTGAGGAGGGTTTGAATCTGTATCAAAGTTGCAAATGTGTATATCACGAGTTCATGTTGTTCTGTTAGGCTGCTCTTATCCTGCTAAGGACTCGGTGAGTTTAAGACGAAATACAAATCAAGCTAAGGTTTCTGTGTGTTTTATTTGAGCCTGTGATTTTGCACAACTCCAGGCTGAGCTGTGTGTTCATAGTCTCTTTACCACCCATAAAAGTGCTTGTGTTTTTCTTAGTGTGAATGTGTGTGGCAAAGGATATGCTGATACTCATGCTAACGCAGATTTGTTTGTTCTCAGATGCTTCTTCCTTTCTATACAACAGGGCCTTAAAGTGATTGACCTGCAGCAGACAGACTACATGCGGACTCTTGAGACAGCCATCCAGTTCGGGCTGCCAGTGTTGCTGCAGAACGTACAGGAGCGGCTCGACCCATCCTTGGACCCCATCCTCACCAGATCACTTATCAAGATCGGTCAGCAGCTTTCTTTGTCAAACGTCAGTAACTCCTAGCGAGCTGTGGTGTCAAGACTGTTCTGTGGCTTCTCATTAATTAAGAGGCTAGGAAAGCATGGGAAATCACAAGAAAGGCTGATCATGTGATTTTTGAATGCAACATTAATACCTATAGACATGCACTATTTCTGCTCGAAGGCTTTGTTATACAGGGAATAGATTAGGTGAAAGAGGTCTAGCTTAATGAGTTATGATCTTTTAGATTTTTTATACCTCTGGCACTGATCTAAAATATTGCAGGTGGTGCATACATGATCAGGCTTGGAGACAAAGAGGTTGAGTACAACACTGACTTCCGCTTCTACATCACCACCAAGTTGTCCAACCCACACTACACTCCAGAGATCTCTACTAAAACCACCATTGTCAACTTTGCTGTGAAGGAACAAGGTCTGTGTCATGATGGCTTTTTTCTTTCTTCCCATTCCCCATGCAGAAGCTTGGATTACTTTATTGTCTGTGTTTGACTGATCTGAGGACTTTTTTAATAATCAGACTTTGCTGTAGTCTTATTTTTAATAATCAGAGTGTACATTAGTCTTAATTTTAATAATCAGTCTTTACAGTACTTGTTGCTTTATTTTGGTTTTGACTGTGGGTTCGCTTCCCGTTTTCTGGCAGGTCTGGAAGCACAGTTGCTAGGCATAGTCGTGCGGAAGGAGAGACCAGAGCTCGAGGAACAGAAAGATAACCTGGTCCGCAGCATTGCTGCTGGCAAGAAAAAGCTGAATGAGTGTGAAGATGAGATTCTGAGGTTAGTTGTTGATTCGTCTTATAAACCCAAGGCTGAGAAATTCGAGTGATGTAAAGAAACAGTGGTCACCAATATGATGACATGTGAAAGATTTTCTTTCCTGAATATTTTATATGCATTGTATACCTGCTATAAGTCAACATTTGTAACCCAAAATACATGAATAGTTGGCAGCCATATTGTTAGAGCTGCATTACTCTAAATATAGCATTGATTCCAGACTGCTAAATGATACTAAATTTTTGCTGCAGGAGGAAATTTAGAACTGATGTCTGTGAGAGCTGTGGTGTTCAAAACATTGCATTGATTGCAGGCTGTTGAATGAAACCAAAGGTTCTTTGCTGGATGACGAACAGCTAGTCAACACACTGCAGACATCCAAGACGACCTCTCAGGAAGTGTCCGAGCAGCTGCAGATCTCCGAACAGACAGAGACTAAGATAGATGCGGCCAGAGAGGTTTGTACCATTTTTTCACACTTTTTATTTTACCATTTGATCACACTGACCTTCATGGTGGACATGTAGGTTGCTGTGTGCTAATTTCGCTCGGCCAGGGTCCGTGGACTTGTTGATTCTCAAGGTTTGCATCAGTTTAGCTGACTAGATTTTCGAAGAAAACATATTTTTGTTTTCAGAGGATGTCTGTTTTATTAAGCTTTTTTTTTAACGTTCAGGGCTATCGTCCTTGTGCCCAGAGAGCTTCCATCCTGTTCTTTGTGCTGAACGACATGGGTCGCATTGACCCCATGTATCAGTTTTCCCTGGACGCCTACATTGAACTTTTCATGCTCTCCATTGAAAAGAGCTCACGCAGTTCTAAGCTGGAAGAGCGCATCAACAACCTCAATGACTACCATACTTACGCTGTGTACAGGTGAGAGTACTTACCTGGTAATGTCATATGATAATATGTGTTCATGTGAGTATCCTTACCTGCTGATGTTGCATGAGAGTCTGTGTACAGGTGAGAGTCCTTATATACCTGCTTATATCATATGAATGTCTTTGTACAAATGAGAATCATTACTTGCTGATGTGTATATAAGTCATTGACAAATGGAACCCTAAATCTTGATTTGACTATTTGATCATGACTAGAAAATCTGGTCATGACCAGCCAGTCAGGGGTGCAATATGTCCACTTAAAGCAGCAACACCACTTGAATGTGGTGTGCTTTCTGATGACCCCGTCTCAACTCCACCAAAACAGTTTGTCACAGAGACCATTGTCGCTCAGTAAAAGTGTGTGGAAGTCTAGGGGACAGGTTGAAGTCTGATTTTCTGTGCCCTTCACTGTAACAACAGACAGCATATATTTCTTACTGTTCAAGGTACACTTGCCGTGGTCTGTTTGAACAACACAAGCTGCTCTTCTCGTTCCAAATGTGTGCCAAGATCTTGGAGCATGCTGGGAAACTCAACATGGAGGAGTACAACTTCTTTTTGCGAGGAGGCGTTGTAAGTTCACTGGATGGAACTGTTGCTTTGTTTTTTAAGCAAAAAGATCAAAACAGATACATCTAAATGTTAGAAGTTTCAGGACAGAACTTTTGACAATAATTAGCATAACACTGTTTGCTACTTGTCATAGTATTCCATTGTTAAATTGTTAATTTACAGGAGTTTATTAATGGCTAGGCCACAGATTTTTGGCTGATCCCAGCATCATGTTTGTTTGGGAGAAGGTTTACTGTAATGCTGGGAGCTTGAGCACATCATGCATTCGATTCAAATTATCATGAAAAAAATTCCACTGCCCTGCAACCTGAAGGGTGTCATTGTGTCCCCGCATGAACCATGCACTCAGCACCTCCTGCATTGCAAACACTTGAGTGATGATAAGTACAGGAAATCTTCCTCTAATATTTTACTTTTGAATCGCATCATACAGGTGGTAAAATCTGTAAGTAGTGTGTGTCTGTGTGAGTGGAGGCCTTCAGTGGGAAGCAGTGATGAATCAGCCCTGGATTCGTTGTTGTACCTGCAGTTGTCTGTACTTTAGTTGTCTAGTGGAGTCTGGTACTGTCTGTTGTTACTATTATTTACTGGATGGAGGGGCTTAAAGTGTTTGTGTGCATGTTTGGCGTAAATGCAAAGCACAAAGATGACAGGGGGTGGGAAGACGCCAACACCCCCATACCCCACCCATACGAAAGAAAAAAAATGTTTCAACAGTTTTACAGCCGAATTAGAGGTATAGATATTTGGTCTCATTTATACAGATCTTTAGCAAAACAGTTAATCGTGTTAGTAGTTATCTTTCTATTTTATGCAGTTTAAAAAATCTGACTCCACGAATTCAAAATACATTTTGTTCATTGTGCAACATGTTGTTGACTGGTGACACGCTTGGTGTTTCCTTCTTGTTTTCATGTTTTTATTTATTCCTGTTATTTGCTGGGTTTTTTAATTTGTAGTACTGCTGATTTGATTTTGATTTATAGTACAGGCTGTTATAATTTAAGCTTTGAAATTAGGTGGATTGTGAAGCATAAAATAATACTCACATACAGATAATAAGAAATAATGGTCAGATTTGTCTTCCAAATTATAATTTATTTTTTCTGGCCTTTTATGTCATTCGTGTACGAGGGCCAACTTAAGAGAACGAGCATTAGGCACAGACAAACCTAATGTCATGCAAGATTTGTAACCACAAAGAGAAACACCATTTTTTAATATGTTGATTAACTAAATGGTCAGGTCTAGCATGTTATCACTCAGTGGATAAGAGAGTTGCTTAGCCCAAAACTGTCCAAAATGTATTTTTTGTTTCCTGGTAAAAAAAAAAAAAAGCAGCTGTCGTATGTCACAGACAGTAGGGTGCACAGCTGTTTTGGGGCTAAGTAAATTCTGGCTGCAGGTGATGGACCGTGAAAATCAAATGGACAACCCATGCACAGGCTGGCTGTCGGACAGCGCCTGGGACAACATCACAGAGCTGGACAAACTGACCAACTTCCATGGCATCATTACTTCCTTTGAGCAGTATCCCCGTGACTGGAATATTTGGTACACATCGGCCACTCCAGAGACCACTGGCCTTCCTAGTCAGTACTGCAATGCCTCTCCTCTATAGTTCTTGGGGATGTTTCAGAAAAGAATCTTGTCTTCTGCTTCTTCTGCCATATTTCAAGTTGTACCTGTATGCTGTGGAAGCTAAGGACCACAGGTTGTTAGGCTAGAAGGATATGGGTGTGCATATGTTATGTTTCGTGACCATAGGTTTTGTGCTGTAGAGTGTAATTTACTCATATAAAGGACTTTCATTGAACATTTAGATACATTGTGACTGTGCAATCATACATCTGGGGAAACAGTTCAGGTTAAGTAGATAAAAATAAATAAATGGGTTTGTTTTAGTACACCTGCATTTCCAAAATGAAATGTCTTAACCTGAAAAAACCAAAATTGTTAAAAAAAATGACTGCTTGCAGGTGAATGGGATAATGCCTGCAATGAGCTGCAGTGTATGCTGATTGTCAGGTCTCTGCGACCCGACCGTGTGTCTTTCTGTGTGACCATGTTCATTGTCAACAATCTGGGTTCCCGATTCGTGGAGCCTCCAGTGCTGGACATGCAGCAGGTTGTGGAAGACTCCACCACCAAGACACCGCTCATATTTGTCCTCTCTCCTGGCGTGGTGAGTGATCCAGACGCCTTTCTTTGGAATACTTTTGATTAGGGCCTAACTATCAAGCCACCCCTGGAAGTCATTAGTCAAAATTTGTCATCAGGGCAACAGCAAGCATCCACTAAAACAAACTGGTGAGCTGTTGGTGTAAACAGCAAGGCACCTTTTAGTCAACAGTGCTGTGTTGCTTTCTGACTACCAAATGGTATTGGTCAGAGTGTTGCTAGGAGCATCATTGTGATAAATTTGGTGACAGGATCCGACCAGCGGCCTTCTTCAGCTTGCCGAGAACAGTGGCATGGCTAGCCGTTTCCACGCCCTTTCTTTAGGTCAAGGTCAGGCACCAATCGCCACCCGCATGATCAAGGAGGGAGTGAAAGAGGTACGTTGACAGCAGTTAGTATCTTGGGGGTGGGGTGGGGGTGGGGGGAACAACTTATCAGTATCAAACATAAAACATATATATACATGCAGTGCTTTAACATTACTGTCAGCATCTGTAAGGGCAGTAGATTGTCTTTATTGTCTTTTACAGTTATGTGAGTGGGTTTTATTTGGAGGGGGGGGGTGGGTGAGTAGAGGTGGGGTGTTGATGATTACACAGTGTGAATCAGGACCAAAACTTGTGCCTTTTTAAAGGGTTCTTTTCTGTGAGGTTATCAGTTCTTGAACAGCACCAAGTTTCAATCCAAGGTTCTGCATCATTTTGGTATTTGAGTGTCCCTGAAAGCTGGCAGCTGCAGCCGGGCAAATATGTGAATGAGGTTTTGTTTACGTTCTGTCTTATGGCGACATGACAGGGCAAGTGGGTGTTCCTGGCCAACTGTCACCTATCCCTGAGCTGGATGCCAGCGCTGGACAAGCTGGTGGAGCAGCTGCAAGTGGAGGAGCCCCACCCAGAGTTCCGCCTGTGGCTGAGCTCATCTCCACACCCGCAGTTCCCCATCTCCATCCTGCAGCAAGGCATCAAGATGACCACCGAGCCGCCCAAGGTAGCGTGATGGTCTGGGGCTGTATGCAAGAGTCGGGAGGTGGATTTATCCCAAGAGAGTGACTTAGCACAGAAGAGTTAAACCAAGGTTATTTTCTTCGCCGAAATAAACTGTATGCAGTTTCCAGGCTAGCAAAATCTTTCAGTTGGTGATGATAATTTCTTTGTTGTAGGGTAAACGATTTATCAATCCTGAGATAATTTTGCACCCAATCCTAGCTTTATAACAGAGTTTACACTGATCCTTGCGTTTGGATTGTGAACTATGTATATGGGATAACTTGATGCATTCAGTCTTGTGAAGAGTTCTGTATCATTCATTCCAGTCCAGCCAGGGTAATGACGAGATGATATATGCAGCACAACAAGTTCTTTCTCACTGATGTTTACTGCTTGAGGGTTTGGGGTTTTTTTTTGGAAGAAGAAGAATGGTGGTGCTGACAGAACCAGAAGTCTCAGGGAGGATGCAGGTTCCAAAATCTCTGCGTCCTAGCCTGTCTTCTGCCATTCGAGCTGGGATGTCAAGTTCCATCCATTCCTTGATGTCAAGCCACCTTTTGGTTTGCCTTCCTCTCTTCCTTCCGTCTCTCAGTGTGCCTTGCAAGATGGTCTTACCAAGTGTGATGACGTGTTGTGTGGCTGAACCGTGCCAGCTTCCTTTTATGATGGTGTCGAGAAGAGGCTGCTGCGGACAGTCTGGCATGACGAATATGCAAGACTGTACTGTCCGTTGGGGTGGAGAGAACTCGCTCCCAGCACATTTTCAAGGGAGAAACCCACTTTGAGGATGTGCTGCAGTCTATTCTTTCTTGTTTTCAGGGTCTGAAAGCCAACATGAAGCGGCTGTACAATCTGGTCACCGAGCAACAGTTCCAGCGATGCCACAAGCACGACAAGTACAAAAAGCTCCTCTTCTGTCTCTGCTTCTTCCATTCTGTCCTGCTGGAGAGACGCAAGTTCCTCATGTTGGGGTGGAACATTGCTTATGAGTTTAACGACTCTGATTTTGAGGTGAGTGGCTGCCTTATGCTCAAAGTATTCTAGGCCATAAGATAATCCACAATTTTGAGCCCATCACTAAAGTTTGATTTTGAAAAAACTCATGAAAAATTCTTTTATAGAGATTTGAAGAGCTGTTTTTAAGAGATGAACTACAGATCAGTTTTCAAGTATGTATAGTTTTTTGGCAGTACCTTTTTGTTTGGGGCAGGGGGGGCGGATAGACTTATGGACTAGCTGGTATATGGATGTATATTGATTTTCAGGTGTCAGAGAATCTGCTGAGCATATATCTAGATGGTTATGAAGAGACTCCATGGGATGCCCTGAAGTACCTCATCGCTGGCATAAACTATGGTGGCCATGTCACTGATGACTGGGACCGCCGTCTCCTGATGACATACATCAACGATCTCTTCACTGACAATGTGATGGCCCAGCCTTTCTACAAGTGAGTTCCCCTCAACCAGCAGGGAAACCTCCATGCACTTGCTGGGTCCCAAGACCAGCAGGAGGGTTTGTTTAGTCTGGGAGCACTGTTCTAGATGTCAGATCAATATGTTTGTTTTTGTTTGTTCATCACACACTGCTTCAAGAGATTCAGTTATGAGATGAATCACGAACACAGTATTTATGCTTTTTTGAGAGTTTTTTTTGTGGGGGGGGGGGGGGGGGGATGTGGGGGGAACAACAGCTCCTGCCATAAGTAAAAGACAAGTAGTTTAAATGATATCATTAAACTGTGGAGAAAGTATTGTTTCTTGTCACAATACTGTACCATGACCCAGAGTGGTAAATTCTCAGCGATCCCTAACCGCACCTTCCAAAAAACAATCCCACCAATGCAACCCTGGTAAGCCCCCCTCCACTCATGTGCACACCACGTGCCACCCATGCACACAGCCGACTGACTAGGTCACCCTCACTTTCTCAAGCGCTGCTGTGCCTGGATTAAGCTCTGCCTACAGTTCGCATGGCTTTTGCCTTGGCGGTCCCTCGCTTCTTCCTCACTGCACTGCATCTATGGTTCAAGCACACTGGGACCTGGCCTCCTGCTGGTTCTGGATGTGGATGCATTCGCCCCCATCCTGGCCCTGGACCAATCTGGCCTGGCTGACATCAGGCGTTCCCAGCCTCTTCCCTCATGGGTTCGGGTGCTCACTGACTGCACCACGTGGCGTCTGGTCCCTGGTTGGAAGTGGAGGCGAATCAGCACATCAACCTTTTAGAGTGTTTCGTTAGCAATACCCACCACGACCCATCAGGCCCCCCCCCCCCACTCCTCCCTGCTGCTTCTTTGGCTTGAGAAAGTGAGGGTGACCTAGTCAGTGAGGTGTGCATGTGGGTGGCGCATGGTGTGCGCATGCACAGAGGAGGCCTTACCAGGGGTGCATTGGTGGGATTATTTTTGGAAGGTAAAGTTAGGGATCACTAATTGCGAATTTAGCACTTTGATTCATGGCAAGTATTGCTAACGAAATACAAATTTAGAGCAAGAAATTTGTATTTTACAAAAAATGGTATATCAACCAGTCCAATATTGTATACAATATGAGTGTAGTATCAGATAGCAGTCAATATTAGCAATGAAAGTCAGTATTTCCAGTCATTAGCTGGCATTTTCTTCAATCTTCTATGATAATTGAGAAAAGCTGAGGGCTTATTTCTTTATGAATGACAACACTGGTAATAAAAAGAGTTGTTTCTGTGAAGAATGTGTAGTTAATTCACTCCCTGGGGGAGCATAATGCAAATTGAAGAATGTAAAAGTTCTCATTCATGGCTTGATGAGATCAATTTGTAATAGTCCACGGTTTTGTTTCTGTCATGTGACAGAGTCTCCAGTCTTCCAACCTATTATATCCCACGTGACGGACCACTGTCATCTTACAAAGAGTATGTCAGCATGCTGCCTGCTGTGGACCACCCAGAAGCCTTTGGACAACATCCAAACGCTGACATCCAGTCCCAGATCCAGGAGACACGCATGATGTTTGACACTCTCCTGTCCCTCCAGCCCCAGATCTCGACCAGCGCAGGAGAGAGCAGGGAAGACAAAGTATGTTTTAATGCAGCATGGTCTAGGCAGAATGAATATTGATATCCACCTTTCTGGGTATAAGAGCAATCGTAAAAACTATTTATTCCTAGATTAGTCACAAAGGAAATAAATTCAATTTTGAAAATATGCTGGAAATGTTTCACTCGGCAATAACCAGATTTACACTACTAATGCTTGATTGTAATACTTTTTGCTTCCAGTTTATGACAATTATCAAAAAGAGAGCCCTTGTTAATTCTCTACAAATGGTTTCCACAGGTGCTTGACCTCGCAGCCAATATTTTCAAGCAGATTCCTGAGAATATTGACTACGAGGGCACCGCCAAGATCTTGTCTGTAGATCCATCTCCACTGAATGTTGTTCTGCTGCAAGAGGTGAGTGTGTCCTTGTGAAGGTAGAGTTTTGCTGCCATGGTCTGCTTTGTACGTCTGTCAGTGGTTCAAGCACACAGAAGACTGTGCCTTCCTTTACTTCAGTCGTCATTGTGGTGTTGTTGGGAACTTATGGCTTTTGAGTTGCCATTCTTGATAGAACATTATGAAAGGTGTTTTAAAACCAAGGGTCAGAATGACCATCTACCCTGAAATCTGATCGTCATTTTGTAAAAAGCAAGTGTCAGCCCGAAAATCTTTATCATTCATGTGACACGCAAAACTGTACTTTTCAGACATTTTAATGGTAGAAACTGACAGTGTTCAAAGACAAGTGCTTCTTTGGTTGTGAAAGCAAATTTAACAGTTTTTTTCACACATGCATATCTACTGTTCGGAAATGACTCATCTGAAGGATCTTTGCTTTGATGCTGTCCCTTTTTCCTGCTTTCATGGCATCATTACTATCATGCTGCTTGTTAACAGATCCAGAGATATAACCTTTTGCTGGATGAGATCCGCGTGTCCCTGACACAGCTAGAGAAAGGCATCCAAGGTCTGGTTGTCATGACACTGGAGCTAGAAAGCATCTTCACATGTATATATGATGGTCGAGTACCGCCTGCCTGGGAACGGGTGAGCAGCAATTCGGATGAGATGAAGCTGTGTTTCTTTAGTTGTGCATACAGTTAATTAGGGTTGGGTAGTCATGGTTATGGGAGAGGAGTGGGTGTAAAGAGTGTGAGAAAATCCGGTTCTGAATACATCATACATCATGCACCATATGGCACTTTGTGGAACATGTCTTGAGACAAGATGTGTTACAAAGGGGAGCAACCATAAGCAAATATTACAGTCACAAAAGGTTTGTAAGGAGTTTGCAGTTTAAAAAGTCATGAATGATAGTGGACAGTGAAAGTCATCCTAGTTTCTGAGGACCTTACGTGAGTTCCTTACACCTGCTACCAGGCTTATCCGTCACTGAAGCCCTTGGCAGCATGGACAAGAGACCTGGTTGTCCGAGTGGAACAGCTGGCCAAGTGGGCCCAGACTGCACATCCACCAACCATCTTCTGGATGTCTGGATTCACCTTCCCCACTGGGTTTTTGACAGCTGTGCTTCAGACTTCTGCAAGACAAAACAGCGTAAGCCTTATTATTTATTTTTTTTTTTTTTTGCAAGGTGCTTTTATTTTTATAACATTTTTTGCAAGGAAAACAGGTGACTGCAGCTTGGAGGAAAAACCTTTCTTAAATTTAAAACAAGGGAACTGGACCAAGCTAAGACATGACAAAGACAAAGATGTTTTTTCATTGTTTTTGTGTCGTCTTTGTCTTTGTCATGTCTTAGCTTGGTCCAGTTCCCTTGTTTTGAATTTAAGAAAGATTTTTTAAAAAGTATTATCCTAGTGTAAAGATGTATTTGGGTTTTAGTGCCATGTTTTAGATTGGGTGATCTCCTGCATTTAAGTGCACCATTTCGTGGGACTAAATGTCAGATGCATCAAAGGTGTTGGATGTTTTGCACAGGTATTAGTAGATTGGCAGGGGTGTTGGGAGTTTGGCACAGGTATTGGTAGATTGGCAGGGGGTGTTGTGTGGAGATGTTAATAGATTTTCAGGGATGTTGGGTGCTTTGTGCACTTGCTGGTAGATTGTCAGAAGTGTTGGATGTTTTGTGTAGGTGTCCGTAGATTCTTTGTCGTGGGAGTTCACTGTCCTAACAGTGGACGATTCCAACATCACGGGACCTCCAAAGGTACGATGTATTTTTGTTCCTGCTTTTCATTCATTTGTACTTTGCCTGCTAGCAGACTTCCGAATATATCCAAAATCTATATCGATGCATTTTCTGACATGCATTTCATGAAACTAAAGTGATAGGGAGAGGGCACATGAGGCAGATAGCATTAGAGAATTAATGCAATTAATTTTCCTTTCTGTTCCTTCCTGGTTTCTATCATGTGAATACAGTTTACGTTAGTGCAAGCAAACAGGTTTGGGGAATAGTTATAGTAGCAACCCTAATAGAGAAACACCATCTAGTAAATTTTGTTTCTAAGGTGTATCAGTCACCAGTACACAGACTCTAATCCTTCGAGTTGGTATTAGATTAATATCTAGAGCATGCAGTCTTGTATTTTGTAGAATATAGCTGTAGATATTTCCAGAAATAAGGACATACAAAGAAAAACATCCAGGGCAAATGAGCTTCTGTTGTCAGAGTTCTGTATCACCTGTTAGCTTCCTTCTCACAAAAGCTGGTCTTGAGTGTGATGGTTGGTGGGCAGGATGGCGTGTACATCAAGGGTCTGTACCTGCAAGGCGCAGGCTGGGATAAAAAGAACTCTGTGCTGGTTGAGGCTAACCCAATGCAGCTGGTCTGCCCAATGCCATCAATCCACTTCAAGCCGACGGAGGCCAGGAAGAAAAGTAGCAAAGGTAAGCAACTCTTGTGCAGAGTGGGGGGGGAGGGAATGGGAGGGAGCATGTGCATGTGTGTGCACCAGCAGTGGTGTGCACGAGACAAATGCAAGGTGCTGTATATGAACATCAATAAGTGTATATAAATGACGGGTGTATTTTTTTAAAAAGTTATGAATTACCTTCCGACTCCTCACTCATTCACTGGGGTTTTCGCTCCTCACAAATATGCATAAATGCTTTTAATTTAATTTAATGGAGCTGATTACAGCTTTCGCAGTAGATTTTTATCTTCAGGTCATAAACTTGACAGGTGTTAGAGGCTTGATTTACAAAGTTGAAAGTGTGTTTCTTGTCACAATACTGGACCATGACCCAAAGTGCTAATATCTCAATTAGCGATCCCTAGCCGCACCTTCCAAACAAAAATGCAACCCTGGTAAGGCCCCTCCATGCATGTGCACACCGCATGTCGCCCGTGCACGCAGGTCACTAACCAATACAGAGTGACTTTCTCAAGCGCTGTTGGGCAGGCCAGACGTGTGTGGACTACCTCTTCAGCATGGCTGTTGCCTTGGCGTCCCGACTGCCTCTCCATTCCACTGCACTGTTTCAGCATCTCAAGGAATGTGAGCTTTTTTGTTTTCCTTGTTTCTGCCTGTACACCAGATGTCGGTGAGGAGTGGAGCCAAATCACCTCTGGGGAGGACGAGGGACCACAGACTTTGCCAGCCAGTCGAGAGCATGCAAGCAGAAACTCAACCAGGGCTTCCAATGGATGGAAGAGAGAAAACGTAAGTCTGCATCCAGGAGAAAGGCCGTACAACCAGAAGTGGAAGGACAACCCAAGAGGGAAAAGTTCATCCACCCAGACATGTCCCACACAACAAAACCCAGGTCCCAGAGGCTACCAGGGGCCACCAGAAGGTCACCAAAAAAGGATCTCAGGTGGAAGCTTGTGTAAGCAGAGCCAGGGCATCCAGGCAGGCTGGAAGAGGCGGGTGGGACAGGCAGGGTGGACTGCCGTAACCCAGTGGACCACGGCTGCAGTAGGAACCAGAAGTACCCACGGGGCAGCAAGGGGAGAGAAAGTTAAGACTTCCAGCAGGTGGCAGAAAACGGCAACGGGCTGCGGGAGAAGCCATGCCATGCTGCACAAAGTGCCGACCTCACAATCAGGACACTTGGCGTGAAGACGGGCAAAGAGCCAGGAGGAAGAAAGAGCAGGAGGGCACGCCTCTGCAACTTCCGGTCGGCACCACTGAGTATTAACGTATTAACACGTGAAGGGTGGCCTCCAGCAAGAGGGCCACATGCACCACCCGGGAGCGGAAGAGAGGAAGGTCTCTCATCTGCCAGGCTGGATGGAAAAAGTCTGAGCTATCACCCCCACCCCTACTCGACCGGCGCCACCACGTGCAGAACCGGAAGAGTGGAGTGTGATACCCTCGCCATCAGAAGAAAGCATGAGGCACAATCCACCAGTGGCAAGTGAAGGGGGCAATCGCAACCCAGACCAGAACGCACTGTCAGCGAAGCCAAGCTCATGGGCACAGGTGGAACCAGAAATGGGAGGGGGGCTGGCAGAAGCCACACAAGGAAGCTAGGTGACTTCTGGTGGGAGCCCCCCCCCTCCACCTTCACAGGGGCTGAACTGGAAGAGTGGAGTGTGATACCCTCCCACCAGAAGGAAGCGCAAGGCGCATTCCACCAGTGGCAAGTGAAGAGGGCGATCACAACCCCGACTGGAATACACTGTGGCAGAGAAGCCAGGCTTAAGGGCACAGGGAGAACCAGAAACAGGGAAAATTCAGGTGGATGGCCAGAGCATGGAGGCATGTCTACCCCAGAACCTGCCCGAGCTGACAGAAACACAGATGGCGTGTGGTATTCTCATGCGGGGGGAGTCAGTTTGGCGCGTGGTGTTCTCATGCGAGGAGGGGTCTTACCAGGGTTGCATTGGTGGGAATATTTTTTTGGAAGGTGCAGTTAGGGATCGCTAATTGAGAATTTAGCACTTTGGGTCATTGTACAGTATTGTGACAAATACAAATTTAGAGCAAGAAATTTGTAATTTTTCCCTTGAGAATATTTTGAACTGGGTATGGTGTTAACTTTAAAACATGCTTATGACAGCTGTTGGATGGTACTTCACCATATAACAGAGAAAAAAAGTGCAGAAACACAGCAACATCCTTCGCTAGAACACAACCATTGCAAAATTGTGATGTTTAATTGGATGCCTTGTGTGTCCCCACTGAATTTGCCATAATTTATGTTTTCAGCATACTTTATGTCTTGTTTTTTTTATACATCAGGGATCTACACTGCACCATGTTACTACTATCCCAATCGTGCTGGCAGCACAGGGCGGCCCTCCTTCATTGTCGCGGTAGACCTCAAGTCTGGAGAGAAACCAGCAGACCACTGGGTGAAGCGTGGCACTGCTGTCCTCATGAGTCTGGATTACTAGACTGCTGGCAGCATTCTAGCTCAGATCACAGACATTTAATTGACTGGCCAGATGGTGGGGAACCCATTTCAGCGCCTTAGACACTTGTGCTAAACAGAGGCAGAATGAGTTTAAGATGTACACCTCTTGCTGGAGATGTGCCAAATTTTGATCATCTTGTTGACAGTGGTGCTGTGCAGAGATTCTTAAGGATGGAGATTCTGATGAACATGACATTTTGGTGTGCAGGAAGCATTCTGTGTGTTTGGTGGTAGACGATAAGGCTATTAAATTTTCTTGTGGGTTTACGACATTCTGGCAACTGAATTTAAAAGAAACTGATGCATTTGATTGATTTTATTCTGACTGAAAAGTGGTATATTTATGCATACACGAATACATATCATTGTAAATATAGTGGACTATATCACTAGATGCCTTTATAACTTGTATGATTTCGTGATGTGCAGTTGTTAATATTAAGAGTATTTTAATTTTTACATAAGCATCTTGCAATGCTTGATATATATATATATACTTATTTCACAGTGGAGATGATACAAACTTAAATTTAAGCATTTGATATATTTTTAATGTTTATTTTTAAGTTTGTATCAGAAACATCCATTTTAAGTGCATTTTATTTTAATGATGTTAAAATTGGTTTAAAGTTGATTTTAAGACTTTCTCAGAACAGGTGGACAGATTTATACCGAAAATCTGTCCAGTGGGTGTAATGCACAATTGTGTTTGACGCTGATCTGTAATCTCCAGACCTTGTTGAATGCTACTTTGTTACTGCCCCTTTTCTGTTGTATATTTCTCGGCCCCGCAGGTGATTTCCCTTAGAATAACCCTAACTCATTCTCTGCTTCCCCTGTACAAGCTCTAATAACCCTAAGCCCTGAGTGACTGCCCCTTCCATAGCTGTCTGCTACTGGCGGTCATTGATGTCCCTTTGTAAAATGTCTCACTTTTCTTTCTGTCCAGAATCGACTTTTATACCACTACCACATTGCTTTGCTGTGATGTTCTATGTTGTGTAAATGTGATTCACAGTAGCCAGATATTACCTGGATTACATATTTAAAATGGAAACTTGGAAACATTAAATTGAATAACGTGTGTTTAGGTGTGCATTCACAGGTATGCATGATTGCAAATACATGTGTTATTAAATAGTTTAGCATTTCAAGTGAAACTAGTAACAAAAATGTAGCAAAAACTGTGTATAATGTTTGAGCTTACGGCTAACTCTGCTCAGACACACACATGAAGTGTTGATACATCTTGTGACATCAGAACCGTCAGATAAATGGAAAGTTGTTTGGATGTGTTTCATCGGAAGTGAGATAGCCTGGCTTGGCTGAGGTATGCAAGTAAAACGTAATATCACAAATGAAATAATTGCGTCTGACCCGAGTGAAAGAATGTCTGCATGGGACACCTGGTCGACATGCTTAAAAGCATTTCTGTGCGAGTGGGTTACAAGCACTCATTTACCAACTATGAATCTGTTGTGGTTTGGGCCTTTCACGGAGTTCTAACCCCATCGAGCCCTTCCTTCCTTCCTTCCCCACCCCACCCAAGTTTTTCCAGATCCCCCGAACACTGCCGTCCCCCATCTGCCCTTCACAGCCCCCCCAACCACTCTGCACCTACTCCATGCACGCATATATACACGGTCATTCCAAAGGGTAAGGCATATGTTTCAAAGCATAGCAAAGCTTGCATCACGTTTAGGGATGGAGAAAGGTGTGCATATTCAGGAACATCATCTTTCCTATCGTTTCATCCAAAACGTAAAGACAGATCCAATCGCTTAATAGTAATCATGACAACTTCAGGGAGGGGTGTGTGTGGAAGTACCTCATCAAAATACACAATCTGCCATGACGTAGCGCTTATGTCGGTAAAGACATCACAACACGTCTTTCAGGCTCACGCAACCGCGGTATGACGGGGGTGGGCGGTAACTTATCTCTGGCTATGACGCAAGTGACTGCCTGACAGTTTGACTGTCACCACAGTTCGCTCGAAGAGTTTAGGTCAAAGTGGTTTCATACACCCCAACTACGCTTCCTGCGCTGACAGCAGTTCTGAAGCTTTAAAAAATAGATCGTATCTGGAACGTAACTTAAAATTCTCTCACATCACCAAGTGGGAAAGTCGTACAAAGGCGAAGAAAAGCATGAATCTGTTTGCTTTCCGCTGAAACTGTCGTCTTGAAGCACGAACATTTCCGAAGAGCGGCAACAAAACCACGGCAAGTCCAGCTTGAGCGATGACGCGCCAGTTCAGAGGTCAAGTGTTCATGCAGGTCATGGGCAAGACAGGGGCGATGGGCGTGCGGCACCGGAAGCGGAACATACGCCTGCAGCGCTTGCTGCGGACCGCCCAAGACCCGCCCACCACGTCGCTGCTGACCCGCCTCCACTCGCTGGCCCGTGAGCGGCACCGCGCTGCGGCCGGCGCCAAGCTGGTGCTGGATCGGCAGGAACGGCTGCTGCAAGCCCTGCGGCGCGACAACGAGGAATGCAGCGCGGACCTGGTGGTGATGGAGCGGCGGGCGGCGACGCAGGACGCCAGAGACCAGCAGCGCCTGCGCGACATCCTCTTCGAGTATGACGTCATCAGCGACCACAACCGGCGGCTGGAAGCGAAGGCGCGACAGCTGCGCGGCAGCATCCTGCAAGTGGACGGGGAAACGGAGCGCTGTCGCAAGCTGCTGGCAAAGAGGAGGGGGCAGGTCAAGAGCTGGGGATGCGGGGCTGTGTCCACGAAAATCAAAGTGGAGGTTAGTTTCGTGTCTGCCCTTCCAGTCACACGCCCCCCCCCCTCACCCTAAACAGACCACGCATAGACAAACAAAAACGCCTACTCAAGCAATCCTTTTTAATTATTATTTGTCCTCTACGTCGACAGATAACAACGACGACAGGCTCCTATAATGATTATTGTGGCGGATGTGTAACTGCCCTAATTATCTCCTAATTTCTGTAGGTCGCGATGCAGAAATATGACAGCCAAATCAACGAACTGAGGAAGCTGCGTGAAAAGATGGACTCGCTTCTAATCACTCGCAGAAGCGCGAGGAATGATTTAGCTAATCTGAAGGCGGAATTCGATGACGTCACTTCCGACATAGCCAGAGAGATCGATAGGTCTTCAACAAAACTCAAGCGCATCGCAGGCTTCAACTTAAAAAGGCAACAGTTTATGGAGTACTACAACTCCAAGAAAGCTTTATTTGACAAAGAGTTGTCTTATTGGGATGGGAAGATTTTCTGCAGCAAGGTTCGTTATTCTCATAATTGTTTATTTCTCTCCTTTCTCTTACTTTCTGCCACTGTGTTTCTGGGTTGTCAATATCAACAACAAACAAATCAAATCAGAATGAAACTTTTTGTGATTGGCTAGCCGGAAGGATTACGAGTTAGAGTCCTATATATCACGCAGTTAGAGAGAGAGAGAGAGAGGTTGGCTGGTTGGTTATTTCTTAACGTCCCGGTTGATGTGCTGCCACACTGGGACTGCTGTTGCAACACAGGCTTCAGTCCCACCCAGTCACATTTTATGACGACACCGGGCCAACCAGTCCTAGTAGTGTTCCCTGTAGTGCCAGGCGTCTGGCACGGCAGCTACTAGATTACCAATTATTAAGTCTTAGGTATGATTCAGCCGACCTGCTTTGGAAGCGGGCCTCTTCAACACTGCTGACCAGCAGTCAGAACAGACTGACCAGTTTAAGAAAATTGAACGCTGTAAAGTTAATATCAACCTGGTTTGTTTTGTTTTGTTTTGGTTAAAAAGCGACTCTCGTGGATTCATATGTGCGTATATTATGTCAATAACATTACAGTATGACCTTACGTTATTGTTTATGGATACGTTTCCGGGGGACACAAAAGGTGCCTTTCGTTACCGGACCAATGGGCGTGCGTTCTGGTTCGCCGAACGCGGTCCGAAAGAACCTTTGTGACGTCATCCTGGCTCTGTGTCCAGAAGCTGCACAGGTTCCTGTCGGTGAAGTACGAGCACCGCGGAGACCCGCGGGCCAGAGAAAAACAGCTTCAGGAGGCGGTGCTGCGCGCCAGGCAGCAGAAGAACCAAGCCTACGCCGACATGCTACAGCAGGTGCGCAGCCTCTTCCCGCCACACCCGCAGGTGGGGCCGTACGAGGAGCTGCTGGGCCGACATCGCAACGCCCGCATGGAAGACCGGAAGTGCGAGAGGGCGGTCCAGAGAGCTGCTGCTTCCCCTTTGATCCGGGCTAAACTCGGATACGCAAAGCTGCAGGTTCGATTCCCGGCATGTCTCAGAGCTATTTATTTCTTTATAGATTCTCCTAGGTTTGTTTTCTTCCCTCGAAAGATCCACTGACTCAGTGTCTCGTTGCCTTTCTATAGGTATCAGACGAGCTTTATTCATGCCATGCATTGATAGATATACTTTTGAACGTCCGAAATTTTCGACTGTTAGCGCGAATAAAGATGTTTCTTCTGTACATGCGCGCTCATCCTCAGGCGGCAGCAGTAATAACAATTATGCAGAGATACTAATTTTGCAACTGCGATTGAAAAAGCACGGGCGTGTTCATGTGTGTGTCCACGCGTATGAGTTTACGTCCATGCGTGCGTTCATGCTTTCTTACTCTCGTGCGAGTGTCGGTCTGCGTGTTCGCCCATGGCCACCGCATCACGCGCGCTCGTGTCTGGATGTTGTTCGCTCCCCAGGAAATCATCAAATCGTTCATCGAGATGATGGAAGAGAACTTCTACTTATTCAGCGCCCTCAGCGATAAGCAGAAACAGCTTGACGACCTCAGGGCGGAGTACGGGCAGGTGAAGAAGGAGGAGGTAGCCCTCCGTGCCAGACAGGCCCAGGCGGAGGAAGCCAACGCCAAGCGTGTGGAGGAACTACATCGGAAGATAGTCACGCGCACTGAACGAGCGGACAAGGTCTGTCAACACTTTCTCGGAGTTGCCTGTATCCAAATCCCACTCACCCACCCAGCACTTCTGTCTTCCATTTCTGTCTCTCCCTTCATTTGAGTGTCGTGATTTTGTTGAGTGGCTTTTCCCAGCATTAGTTTGTGAGAGGGGTATTCAGTCTTGTACTGAACGGCACCGGACACCTCCGCAGGACAAAAGAGATACTTTTTTACAGGTAGAAATACAAATTTCTTAACAAAATTTGAGTTTCTTTAGCAATTCTTACTATGACCCAGAGTGCTAAATTCTCAAGTTAGCAATCCTTAACCACACCTTCCAAACAAAAATTTTGTACACAAACCCTGGTAAAGCCCCCTCCGCGCATGCGCACACTCGTGCGTCACCCCATGTGATCTACTCACTGGCCAATTCAAGCTGACAGAAGAAAAAGGCCAGCGGGGAGGAGGGTGGGCCTATGATGGGTCATGATAAGTATTGCTAAAGAAACTCAAATTTAGTTTAGAAATGTGTATTTTCTTGTCGCAATACTGTGCCATGACCAGGGCGAGGAGGAGGCGCGCCAGAGGGGCTGGGTGACAACAGGCCTCCACCTCATGGCGACCATCCCATCCAGAGCGGTCCCGGGCATAAAAACTTATAAACGGGTCCTCCGACAAGATGAGACTGGGACAAGCGAACTCCAGCCCCTGCAGTCCACAGGAAAGAGGGACCGGAGGGTAGTATTTGTTGCTTAACGTCCAGCCGCAAACTATGTGCATATCAGGAAGGGGGGGGGGGAATGTGGACGAAGCTAGCCCCCCCCCCCCTCGCCCCAGACCTGGAAAACGCGTCCACTGCCCAGGGTGCCGGTTCTGGAACGGGGGAAACCACATGGAAGAAGGACCACAAGCGGCGGGAACCAGGCACACCACAACGACCCCAACGACCCCAACGACCCCAACGACCGTGGGGGTGGAGAAGCAATTCCGAATGGGTGCGAAGGGCAAGGCATTGCAGAAAAGCTCCAGGGTGAGGTGGATAGGAATTGGCAGTGGGCAAGTGCACAGAGCCAAAAACCATTCGGTGGAGGAAACCACACAATAGAGTAAATACCACCGGAGGTGGTGTATGCCACTGCCATGGTGTTGGAGGAGCGAAACCACATGTGCCCACAGGGCAAGGCATGACGGAAGAGCTCCATAGGGAAAGGAATAGCAAGCAAGTGGAGGTTGAAGAGCTGGAGCGCCTGCACTGCCGACCCTGGGCCAGAGGGCATCTGGCAGGAAGTGAGCACCGAAACATGAGAGGATGGGGTGTAGGATGCAGGAAGAGAATGCCCAGTCTCAGTCCGGCTAATAGCCAGGGCTGGGTGGTGGAAATCGCCAGAGGGCACAAGCCATGCTACACCACCGTGACACTCCCTGGGAACAAGGGCGAAGAGCCAGAAGGAAGGAAGAGCAGAAGGGCGCACCTCTGCAACTTCCGGTTGGCACTACCGGTAACCAGTGAGGGGTGGCCTCCAGTAGGAGGGCCACATGCACCACCAGGGAGTGGAAGGAAGAGGCAGGTCTTTCGTCTGCCGGCTCTGAGCCATACCGCCCCTCCCCACTCAACCGGCGCCACCACAGGGAAGGAACCGGAAGAGCGGAGTGTGAAGCCCTCGCCACCGGTACGAAGCACGAGGTGCGTTCCACCAGTGGCAGGTGAAAAGGGCAAGTTTAGCTCCGACTGGAATGCGCTGTCAGAGAAGCCAGGTTCGTAGGCACAGGCGGAACCGGAAAGGGATGGTAGGAGGGAGCAACACCAGGACGCTAAGAGAACTTCGGTGGATTCCCCCCACCCACCCACTCGACCAGGGCCACCAGTGGGGCAGAAACAGAAGAGTGGAGTGCAAAGCCCTTACTACTGGAAGGAAGGGCGAGGCATGTTTCACCAATGGCAGGTGAAAAGGGCGATCGCAACCCTGACCGGAATGCACTGTGTGGAACTCGAAGGGGGTTGTCGGCGAGATGCACACACCAGAAATCTAGGAGAACTCCTAGTGGTTGTCCAAAGGATGGAAACGCATCCGCCCGCACCCTGTCTGAGATAGCAGGAGCAGAATGGAGAGTTAACTGACCAACCACTCTCACTAAGAGAGCAGCAGAAGTGGTGTCACAGGAACCCAAGACAGGCAGCAGCCCGCAGGCCTGGCAAGTCAGTTGACACCTTCGCCGAGGGGAAGAGGAGCAGATGCCATGCAGGTAACATCGACCCCAGCGGCACGAGACCCAGAGGACGGCACACCACAAGTGTCTACCCCTCCCCTAAGGCTCCACGCTACTCTCCCTGCAACGGTGGCGGCAAGCAAGCCGGTGAAGCAGGCGACTGGAACCGGAACAGGACGATGACGTCATCAGTGTCTACCACAGACACCACCAGCAGCTGATGCGGAAGAAGAGGCACGCACGCAGGCAGGAGAGACCGACATCACAAAGAGGGTCCAAGCCCAGGTAGCAGAACCGGCAAGGCAACGACAGCAGCACCAGTCACGGTGTGCGGTGACAGGGAACCCAAGTGGCGGGGGGAACGTAGCCAAAAGCAAACGGCGATGAACACCAGAGTGGCGGGTAAGCAACCGGAAGCGGCTCCATGCTTTTGTGGAGTAACTGTCAGCAGACGCCAGGGGGAGTGACTCGTGCAGAAAGTCCCGCGGCGAACCTGGGTATGAACTAAAAAACGCAAAAGACAAACACCCAGCGCGTAACAGGCAAGTGACAACAAGGCTAAATGCACTGTCAGTCACAGTCAAAACGAGCGTGAGGACAGGTAAAACACAGGGCAGAGGTAATCTACACAAGTCTGGCCAGCCTAACAGCGCTTGAGAAAGTCAGTCTGTATTTGTCAGTGACCTGTGCGCACAGGTGACACACGGTGTGCGGATGCTCCGAGGGGTCTTACCAGGGTTGCATTTTTGTTTGGAGAGTGCGGGTTAGGGAACCCTAATTGAGATATTAGCACTTTGGGTCATGGTACAGTATCGTGACAAGAAAATGAGTGGTGGCTAGTTACTCAGCAATCAGTGTGCGGGAATCAACCAGAGCGTCGAAAACAGCAGTAGGACGGAAAACCCGTGTGAAAAGGATGAAGGCCTGGATCTCGCCATGGAAGGCAGAGACCACACTTAAGGACAGCGCCTGCATCATCCTGGTGCCTTTCTGGCCCGAGGAAGGGGGTGGTCGGACGTCCCCGACACCGGAAGCTTGAGTGGCCAGGAGAGAAGGCTCGAACCAGAACCCCCCTTCGTGCCCGAGAGGGTGGAAGTGGACTGGAAGAAGAGCACGATCTCCTCCTCCATCACATCCGAGCGCCAACCGTCGGGGAACGTTTTACGAGCACGTCCACTAGCGAGACTGGTCATGACCAGCTACTGGTGCAGGACTGAGGGGACCCCTGTGCAGCACCACGGTTGGCACTGAGGGGACCCCCTCCCCACAAGTCCTGCAAACATCACAGCCCAAAGGCGTAGCACCACCACAGGTCACGCTGCCAAAGGTGAAGTCAGCGGAACCCACCATGGACACTAGCAGGTTGGCGATGCAGGGAACCAAGCAGAGGTGGCGGACAGGAAGCCAGCGAGGTAGTCCACAGGAACAGGGGAAGGACATGGAGACCACGTCAGCCCGCATGTCCACAGGCAGGGTCGCCGAACCATCAGAAGACCCGACCCCTGGAAGCAAAGCGTGACCGAAGAGGAACGCAGACAAAGCAGCGGTCCGCAAATCTGTTTTTTTTTAAATGTTCGCAAGAAAACAACGGTACGAAGAACATGAAACCGTCACGGAGAAAAAACGCTTCCAATCTCACACACGCGCAGGTAACGCGCAGGTAACGCGCAGGTAACGCGCACACTGCTTATAGGCAATACGGTGTCATTACGTTAACAACCAGTAACGCCACAACAAAACCGAATAACGGTGATAATGCAAAGCTCGGGTGAATAATCACGTAAGCAAAGCATAAAGAAAGCAGGTGGGCAGGCGCACATCGTAACAAAACACACACACACACACGGAGACACTGACGTCACTCATGGAGGCGACAGGTGAGAAAGGACGACGCACGCAGCTCACTGTAAAACACAGTGTAGCTTAAAAATAACAACAGGTGAAAAAAAGGAAAGGGGAGAAAACTCACGTTCCTTGTCAGCTGTCAAAGCAGTGGAAGAGGTGTGCAGCAGTAGGGAAGGCTAAGGTCTAAACCACGCTATGGGACCAGACAGAGGGACGTCCAACACCAGCCAAGGCGCTTGAGAAAGTCACCTTGAATTGGTCAGTGAGTAGACCACGTGGGGTGACGCACGGGTGTGCGCATGAGCGGAGGGGGCCTTCCCAGGGTTTGTGTACACAATTTTTGTTTGGAAGGTGTGGTTAGGGATCGCTAACTTGAGAATTTAGCACTCTGGGTCATAGTACAGTATTGTGACAAGAAACTTTTGTTTGAGTAAAAGACGGGTGCACATTTGGAACGTGTCATACCAGTGTTTTCTGGGAGCCAGACAACTAATTTGTAGCTTCTGTGGCAGGAATTTATGTATTCGACAGATCAGCCCGAACGTACAAGTTTCACACTGCTGTTAACCGTCCATGAATTGCGTCATGTTCTCATGGCTAGGCCCGATGGATCTAGAACCTCGGACATATTACGTGAAATATTACGTCTGCTGGGCGGTTGGCTCTGGGCCAGTGTCTGTGTTTGTCGGGATGACTCTTTCACAAGATCAGTCTTGAGTCGAGAGGCCCGTGGGGTTGTATTCTTCCGTTCGGAAAACGCCGGTACCGTTCAATGTAGGTATGTGCAAAAGCCGGCCTTATATGATGCTCGTTGGTGTAAGGCCCGCCCCCCACCCCCACTTTTAAAAAAAATGGACGAAAGTGCGTCGCAATTCGCTAAGCTTCGCCGTGCAAATCCTGGCCATGCAAGTTCAGCGAAGTTGGATGTACATTCTGCTGTTTGAAAAAGGCCTCTATGTTATCGTCTGTAATCATTCCGTCGGCAGCGCATATCGTCCACTCATTATTCCCCACATAAGGTCTTTCTTAACTAAGCGTACGTCCTAATTCTCCGAACCTACCAGCAGTAAGCATTCTCAAGGTTCAATTTAAGACGCCTTTATTAGCGTAGCGCAGATATATATATATATGCGTTGACAGGTCGTTATCTTGGATTCCATGGTAAATCAAAGATTGGGGGTTCGCGGTAAAGGGTTCGCTCCGCAACCAGTTAAGAAAGAGGTCTTCGATCGTCTATCGAACTATGGAATACAACACAAAACGATATATAATTTCCGGGTAAGCAACACCTCGTAAGGGAATGAAAGGCTACACAGCCGTGTTTTCTCATAGAAAAGGCTGACTTGACATGTTCCAAATGTGTGCGTCTTTTTTTCTCTCTCTCTTGTTTAAATTCTACCAGAACGTGCGTCCCGTTTAGTTCCGCCGAGGAATATGGCCCAGACTGACACAGATTGTCTTTAACCAACACGGCGGATCTTCTAACGTTGTTCAACTGTCACAGGTTCAAAAAGAAATTGAGGAAGCTGACCAGACGATCCAGGATTATATCACTGGAGTTCTACAGATCCTGCGGAACCTCGGTTACACGGAACAAGATATTCAGAACTTCGTGGGACCACATGAGAAGGTGTCGTACCATGTGACTAGCGTTGGGGTGGGGGTGGGGCTGGGGGGTTGGGGCCCATACAATAGCAGTAATGCGTGGTTTTTACCGCATTCACAT